>JANAVB010025965.1:0-29604 GCA_029216955.1 Iris pallida
ATTATTAGATTATATTTATATCAATAATTATATAGATATAGTGTTATCATTCAATTGGTTTATTTTTAGATTATTATATATCTATACTTATATAGATGTGGTGTTAAAATTTCTAGCAACCAAACCATTCCTTCAGTTTAACCCTAACTTAGGCCCAAACCCGATAGGCCAAACCGAACCCCAAACCCGTTAGGGTTCCTTGTATAAAGGATCACCCTCAACTTAGTATATATACATATAGTTATTCCTGTGAGGCTAAACCGAACCCTAATCTCAGATTTACTCATTTTAGCCGTCGCCCACCATTGGAGCATAGCCGGCATCCCACTAGTAACCCCCCCCGTCGGCCAAAGGATCCCGACGACCCCCGGAGGAGCTCGAGGCCGCGAGATCGGGACTGCCGCGACTGCAGCGAACCGGGCGGCCACCACCGACCGCTACCATCGGCGCCACCGCGACCGGAGGGTTCGCCGTCGAGCCCTTGCCTCGGCGAGGTATGCCCCGACCCCCCACGTGTCCTCTTACACGTGTGATTAGGTTGAACAATTAGATTATTTGCATTGATGAATTAATTGTTTGATTATGGCGTGTTAATCAATTAATTAATGATTAATTGATAGTAAAAGTATCTAAATTATTAGCCTAATGATTAGAGTCATTAGTGTAGATCCTATATAATTATGACAGATTTTACACAATTTATTGTATTTATTAAACATTTAAAGGGAATGTATTACTGCAGTTTTTGTGCAATTTCCACAGTATTATATATTCTGTTTTTGATTTTTAGAATTTAATTCATCGGGAATTACTTGTTATGATCTATACATAATTTGTAGGTAATTATGTAATCTTACTGTTAAATTCAGGATTTAATAAATAGTTTAGATATTTTAATTATATTTAAACTGTGAATTACTGAATCTAAATGACTATTTATTTACACTGTTTCGGATTTTTATTAATAATTCACTAAGAAGTAATTAATGAGCTTATACAAAACTTGTAAATAATTATGTCTATTTACTGTAAAATGTTCAGAATAAAATATTATGTTTGTTATTTTATTTATATTAAATCAGTGTTAAAATTATTGTATGTAATTAGTTCATTACTAGTTTAATTTATATTAAATATAAATTATTATGGTAATGTTCATAAAAGTATAGTCACAATTGGAAAAATGTTATTTCTATGAAATTGAATTTCACAATTTATTAGTGAATTTTTAATATTAATTCTAATTTTAATAGCTAAAATAGTAATTTTATATGTAGTAGTTAATGTTTTAATTACTTATTTAGGTAAATAATATTAAAAATATTATTTACAGTAGGTTTATCATGGAAAAGTATTTTATAATCCAATTAGATCTTTTTACTATTTATTAACTAGTATTTATAATTATTAGCACTAATCTAGTTATTAGATAGATTTTTATATTAAATAAAGAAATCCTATTATGGTTTCTTTGCAAATAATATAATATCTATTTCTGTCATTATTTAGCTTATTAGAATAAAATGATTTTCCTGGATTCTTACAAATTTGTTGGTATTATTAGGAAATTGTGAACGCTTGTGTTATTAAATGATTAATTAATTATTTATAAGTAATTAATTAATTATTAGATATATATAATTTATTAATAATTTCAGAATATAAAATTATAGTAATAAGTATTTCATACTTATTATTGTATATATTATTATTCATAATTATTGGTATGATTAGCTAGTAATGATGGTTTGATATAATTATTGATTAATTAGCAATTCAATATATGGTTTAATTTATTAATTAGTAATTAATTAGAGATAAATTTTTTAGGATTATTTTCTTCTCGGGACTCGGACTCTACTTTGGACTCAGATACTCAGTTGCTGGACACAGGCAAGTACACCTTGCTTGATTGTATATTTTTGCAGTTAGTTTATGTTACCTAGTTACTTCTCAGTTGTGTGCACGCGTCTAGTAGTAGTGGACTTATTCCGTGTATTTGAAGGTATGTGGTACCTTCTAGCCGGACACCGTATCATACACGATCACTATATGAGTGAGTTGAGAGCATGGATTGTGTGTCGACTGATCATTGCCACGTGAGTTCGCGTCTGGTCTAGTGGTTGGTACAGGTCTACTTATAATACTATGACGTCTTGCATATTATTTGTACCGTGTATACGGTACGGATATACATTGGGTGGAGAGTCTACTAGTGGTGTATGAGAATTCTGTTTCCAATGGACGCTGGATGCTCGTAGCCCTCGTTCTCAAATCGTAGAACGCTTGGTGGCCGTTCTTCTTTTCTCCCCCTCTCATGTGCTAGAGATGTCTCGAGTGCATTTTACACATAGATGGTTAGTTTACCTGTCGTATGTTGCATGATATATCCTGTCCTTGTTTGGTTGGGGAGATGTTATGTTATATTTTGTTCTAATTATTTATATACTGCCCTGTACTATCATGCATGTTGATTTCTTGTGACTTGTTAGTCCCTCTGAGGACCTGGCACCTTTTCCAGATTGGACGAGCACAGGTACCGACGGACTACGGAGATTGGAGACTTTTGCTGACGAGGACTTCAATGTTGAGCCTCGTCAGTTTCTTGAGTTCTTAGGTGATTTCTGCTAGTGGCTATCTATTTCTTTTCTGGTTCAGTTGTACTTTTAGTAGTTCTTCATACATTTATTGGGGATTATTTTCACTAGTCATGACTTGTAGTTTGATTCAGAGTTATTTTTATTCCTTCCAGCTTTATTCTGTGATTTTTCCTGTGGATGAGATTAGTATTACCTGCCTGTATTGTTATTAGTTGTTACTTCAGCGTACTACAATCGAATCATAGGCCATTAAATTGGGTTTAGCTATGCTAGATTGTACAGCTGGCATGCCACGTGTTCCCAATCCGATTATTTGGAACTGGGGCGTGACATGTTTTAGTGGTGGCCCATGCAGGTCGAGAAAATATGTTTGGTTACTTTACCGTACCAAGCAAGCCTGCGTATAGGATTAGGACTCGTGTCTCATTCACAATTGATTATTTTTATCCTTTGATCTCGTTTGATTTCGACTCATTTCAAACTCCTCGAAATACTTGATCTCTTCTTTGATTTATATCTTCTGACTCTTTGACTTTCTTGCAATTATATCCTTCTCGATCTAAACTACCGTACCCCTTGCTTGTCATGATTGATAGAGGTTTGGAAGATGCTATACTATATACATTGAGTAACTATATGGCTAGATGGGTTACCTTGGCAGCTAATTAGGCGGTTGAGTCTATTATGAATTCTGGGAAAGTACTAAATATTGCATGTTGATGAACACCATTTTGAAAGATATAATTTTGCATGAATGATTAGTTAATTCAAAGTTGAGTAGTAATGATATATCAATTTCGAAGGATAGTGAGAAAGATTACTTATACTCATATGGGAAAGACTGTTAGAAGTTGATTAAAAAATAAACTCGATGATCGATTTGAGAGGATGATTTAAAGTTTTGATTTGAGTTTTTTTTTTAAAAAAAAATTTCTATGATTGGTTAGAGAGGATATAAAATCAACTTGATGATTAAAAATTAAATATTCACATTGCTACATGAGATTTAAATTGGTTGGATTTAGTTGGTTCCAAAATAGAAGAATAATTTTTTTTTTAAATTTGAGGATGATGATTGTAAATAGAAATAGTAGAGGTTGCCTATGAGATTATATTTCTTTAAAGATTGAATATTTTGACCTTGATGAAAAAAGGGTTTATTTAAGAAGAATTTAGAAATTTGATGCATTTCATAAAGTGATTTAAAATTTGGAGTTGGGTATTTTAATCTAAAATTTTGAGGAGAAAAGAAAAGGATGTTTGTACTATAATAAAGTTTATTTCAAGGATCGATTTAGAAATTTGAGGTATTTTTTTTTGTGATTGAATTTTGTTTGATGGAACAAATTTTGATTGAAAAAAAATTGAGATTTAAATCTTTTTTTTAGATTGATAATTTTTATTGAAGTTTCTTTTGAAAAAAGAAGAAGAATTTAGTATTATGATAATATTTATCTCGGTGATTGATTTAAGTATTTTTATAAGAGAGTTACAATCTTTATATTAGGTAAACTGAATTAAAGTTGAGGAAAAAAAAAAGGGGGAAAAATAAAAGGGAGTTGGTGTGATGATAAAAGGATTGGTTGGGTATTTTAAAGTTTAATTATAATTATATGCGACGATCTTAAAGAGATTAAGGAAATTGGTGGATGAATGTTTGATTTAAAGATTTTATACTGAAGGAATTTATGAAGAAATTTTATTTACAGGAATTTGATTTTTTTTTATCTTGATGAGGAAATAAACATAGAGGATATTACTCTAATGAGGTAGAAGTGTCACACCTTAGTTGCCATATTTTTCATAGCCATGATAGTGATTATATGCAGTTATAGTTAAGTCATCGACCCATGTGACTATGTCTTCTTCTTAAAATTTATCATCCTTGTTCTCGACCCTAAACTAGTATCATGATTCCCTAATTGTTTAGAGCTATAGATGTCTATAAATTTTTCTTGACCATACCCCAAATTCGTCAACCAGTATATCTTCTCCTATTTTAGTATTATATTATTTGTATTAATATAGGAATATCTTTAGTTGTTTGTACTTTACCTGTTGACAATATTGGTTGATATTTCTGTAATAAAATTTTCCTTCACCTTTAGCTCATGCCCGGTTGCCGAGCTAAATGCTATAAGGATTTTTTTTATTATCTAATTAGTTTATTTTCTTTCCTGATTTACTATTTATCGTGCTGCATAATTCTAGTACTATCGATCCAAATTTGTTTTCTTAAGCAATAATGGAAAGCAGATCATTACGTCTTATCCTTTTGAATAGACCAAAGGATTTTTTCTCTCATGTTAGGATTAATATTGCTTCTCTAGAAAATTCTAGGTTGTTGCTACAATTTGGTAGGATAAACTTGCTTCCCTAAAGAGACAGTTAGAGGTACTAGTTCAATTCTTATAAGTTGGGTAGTATACCTTGTAGTCTAGCATCATACTTTTCTCAGGACCATTAAGAAATTATAATTGGATCACTGACTATATGTTGGTATAAGTATTTAGATTACCTAGACATAACTTTGTGGGTTCCTATCCCTAGCTCAACTAAGGTTAGAGATTCATAGGGCAACTAGAAAGGTCAAATCATTATTTGTGTTTTGGACTTGAACTATTTTGTACATTCTTTTCTTCTGTACGTTTATTTTTATTGTCTTGACTAATACTGCTGTTATAGCCTAGTTTTTATAAGCCTATTCTTTTCTCAAGCTTGTTCTTGACACATATTTTATTGGGTGCACCCACTAAAATGTTGTCTAATCAGAATCGGTGCATGATGGTCTGGCCAACCTAGTGCATGTTGATTCGCTTTTCCTATGATTATTTTATGCAGATGAAGATATAGTAAACTTGTCCTAGGATCTCATTTGCGACCGTTTGACAAATTTTGTTTTCTTGAAACATTTATTCGCATTGGACCTTCAAATTTGTAATCGACCCCATCCCCCCTTGAACTCTTCTTTATTCTGCGCCTAGTATAGAATTTCTCTTTATAATCCTTTATTAGCTATGATTTATAGTAGAACCATCTTTCTACTAAGTCAGTTAAGTATACCTTGTATGATATCTTATTTTAGTAATACCCTTAGCACCCTAGTAGCCATCTTAGACTGATTTTAGTCGGACATTTAGCAAATAAAAGTTTTCCTATTATCCTTTCCTTGGTTCATATCATTTGATCCCTTACCATGACTTGGGTAATTGAAGCACAATATTAGGATTTTTCTTCCAATAATTGCACCATTATGATCTAGACAAACCGCACCATACACATGACATTTATGCCCCCCATAAACACACCTTTATGTGCTCTATTTTAATAACTCTACTTGTTTGACAAATCTTTCCCTTAGAATAGACTATTTGTGTCCTCTCCTTATCCTATTAGATTTGACCATGCAATATCGATCTATTCCCTGATCACTTGGAAATCCTATAACCTATGCCGGACCTAGAACATATTCTTGTAGGATATGATGCCAGTTTTGACCCCTCTATAAACCCCCAAGTATCGTTGTAAATTGTCTTGTTGAGTAAGTTACAATTTACATATTTACTTTTCATTGATTTTCTTATTATTTCTTCGGTATTAGAATTATTTTAAATTTCGAGGACGAAATTCTTATAAGTTGGGTAGATTGTAACTCCCCTGAATTTTCAGGGAATTTTTAATTTTTTTTTTTTGAAGAATAGCTTGTTAATCTATTTATTTAATAATTAATTAATTATTTCTAATCAGGGTTTAATTTATATTGTATATATATATATAGATGCAAGATTACTAAATATTGTTATTTGTTAAATAAATGCTGTTACATTAATTATTAAATTATTTATAAACTCTAACCAAGTTTCATATAGATTTATTATTAGATTATATTTATATCAATAATTATATATATATAGTGTTATCATTCAATTGGTTTTATTTTTAGATTATATATATATATATATCTATACTTATATAGATGTTGTGTTAAAATTCCTAGCAACCAAACCATTCCTTAAGTTTAACCCTAACTTAGGCCCAAACCCGATAGGCCAAACCGAACCCCAAACCCGTTAGGGTTCCTTGTATAAAGGATCACCCTCAACTTAGTATATATACATATAGTTATTCCTTGTGTAGGCTAAACCGAACCCTAATCTCAAATTTACTCATTTTAGCCGTCGCCACCACCATTGGAGCATAGCCGGCCATCCCCTAGTCACCCCCCCCATCGGCCAAAGGATCCCGACGACCCCCCGGAGGAGCTCGAGGCCGCGAGATCGGGACTGCCGCGACTGCAGCGAACCGGGCGGCCACCACCGACCGCTACCACCGGCGCCACCGCGACCGGAGGGTTCGCCGTCGAGCCCTGCCTCGGCGAGGTACTGCCCCGACCCCCCACGTGTCCTCTTACACGTGTGATTAGGTTGAAACAATTAGGTTATTTGCATTGATGAATTAATTTGTGTGATTATGGCTGTGTTAATCAATTAATTAATGATTAATTGATAGTAAAAAGTATCTAAATTATTAGCCTAATGATTAGAGTCATTAGTGTAGATCCTATATTAATTATGACAGATTTTTACACAATTTATTAGTATTTATTAAACATTTAAAGGGAATGTATTACTGCAGTTTTTGTGCAATTTCCACAGTATTATATATTCTGTTTTTGATTTGTAGAATTTAATTCATCGGGAATTACTTGTTATGATCTATACATAATTTGTAGGTAATTATGTAATCTATTTACTGTTAAATTTTCAGGATTTAATAAATAGTTTAGATATTTTAATTATATTTTAAACTGTGAATTACTGAATCTAAATGACTATTTATTTACACTGTTTCGGATTTTTATTAATTAATTCACTAAGAATTAATTAATGAGCTTTATACAAAACTTGTAAATAATAATTATGTCTATTTACTGTAAAATGTTCAGAATAAAATAATTATGTTTGTTATTTATTTTATATTAAATCAGTGTTAAATATTATTGATTATGTAATTAGTTCATTACTAGTTTTAATTTATATTAAATATAAATTATTATGGTAATGTTCATAAAAGTATAGTCACTGTTGGAAAAATGTTATTTTCTGTGAAAAATGAATTTTCACAATTTATTAGTGAATTTTTAATATTTAATTCTAATTTTAATAGCTAAAATAGTAATTTTATATATGTAGTAGTTAAATGTTTTTAATTACTTATAATTAGGTAAATAATATTAAAAATATTATTTATAGTAGGTTTATCATGGAAAAGTATTTTATAACCCAATTTAGATCTTTTTACTATTTATTAACTAGTATTTATAATTATTAGCACTAATCTAGTTATTAGATAGATTTTTATATTAAATAAAGAAAATCCTATTTATGGTTTCTTTGCAAATAATGTATATATCTATTATTTCTGTCATTATTTAGCTTATTAGAATAAAAATGATTTTCCTGGATTCTTACAAATTTGTTGGTATTATTAGGAAATTGTGAACGCTTGTGTTATTTAAATGATTAATTAATTATTTATAAGTAATTAATTAATTATTAGATATATATTAATTTTATTAATAATTTTAGAATATAAAATTATAGTAATAAGTATTTCATACTTATTATTGTATATTATTATTATTCATAATTATTGGTATTGATTAGCTAGTAATGATGGTTTGATATTAATTATTGATTAATTAGCAATTCAATATATGGTTTAATTTGTTTAATTAGTAATTAATTAGAGATAAATTTTGTTTAGGATTATTTGCTTCTCGGGACTCGGACTCTACTTTGGACCCAGATACTCAGTTGCTGGACACAGGCAAGTACACCTTGCTTGATTGTATATTTTTGCAGTTAGTTTATGTTACCTAGTTACTTCTCAGTTGTGTGCACGCGTCTAGTAGTAGTGGACTTATCCCGTGTATTGTGAAGGTATGTGGTACCTTCTAGCCGGACACCGTATCATACACGATCACTATATGAGTGAGTTGAGAGCATGGATTTGTGTGTCGACTGATCATTGGCACGTGAGTTCGCGTCTGGTCTAGTGGTTGGTACAGGTCTACTTATATATACTATGACGTCTTGCATATTATTTGTACCGCGTATACGGTACGGATATACATTGGGTGGGGAGAGTCTACTAGTGGTGTATGAGAATTTCTGTTTCCAATGGACGCTGGATGCTCGTAGCCCCTCGTTTCGCAAACCGTAGAACGCTTGGTGGCCGTTTCTTCTTCTTCTCCCCCTCTCATGTGCCACTAGAGATGTCTCGAGTGCATTTTACACATAGATGGTTAGTTTACCTGTCGTATGTTGCATGATATATCCTGTCCTTGTTTGGTTGGGGAGATGTTATGTTACATTTTGTTCTAGTTATTTATATACTGCCCTGTACTATCATGCATGTCGATTTCTTGTGTACTTGTTACGTCCCTCTGAGGACCTGGCACCTTTTCCAGATTGGGACGAGCACAGGTACCGACGGTCTACGAAGATTGGAGACTTTTGCTGACGAGGACTTCAATGTTGAGCCTCGTGAGTTTCTTGAGTTCTTAGGTGATTTCTGCTAGTGGCTATCTATTTCTTTTCTGGTTCAGTTGTACTCTTTTAGTAGTTCATTCATACATTTATTGGTGGATTATTTTCCACTAGTCATGACTTGTAGTTTGATTCAGAGTTATTTTTATTCCTTCCAGCTTTATTCTGTGATTTTCCTGTGGATGAGATTAGTATTTACCTGCCTGTATTGTTATTTAGTTGTTACTTCAGCGTACTACAATCGAATCATAGTCCATTAAATTGGGTTTAGCTATGCTAGATTGTACAGCTGGCATGCCACGTGTTCCCAATCCGATTATTTGGAACTGGGGCGTGACAGGCAGCCAGATGTAGGACCTTGCCGGCACATGGTACCAGACTGACCCTAGAGTGGGTACAGAGGGGCAGACATGGGAGGCTTAGAAACTTTTCAAGGTGAAGTTCTTCCCCGACACAGCATTCGGCGCCTTGGAGATGCAGTTTGAGAGCTTGGTTCAGGGGAACCAGACAGTGGAGGAGTACGCCGGTGAGTTCTACCGCCTGGACAGATTTATTGAGGGCCTTAGCAAGACAGCGAAGGCTAGGAGGTTCAGAAAGGGTTTGGTCAAGGAAGTCAAGTCCTTGACCAAGAGTGACAAAAATGCCACCTTTGAGAAGATTCTGTCAGGAGCCATGGCAGCTAAGGACGACCTTGAGCTGAAGCTGAAAAGAGGTCATGATGCGCATGGAGCCAGTAGCCGTGGAGGTCGACCAAAAGGCCCTATTTTTAGCAGCAACACCAGCACCAGCAGAGGCCATTCCAGCAGTAGTTTTAGGTGCAGGGCCGTGCACCTTTTTAGTATGTACAACAGTAATCGAGACATTAGTAGCAGCTACCCAGACACCAGTCGGCCATTAGTTGTACCTTTTGTAAGAAGCCAGGGTACGGGTAGAATGTCTGCATGAAGGGACTGGAGAAGTATCTGATGTGTGGATCAGCGGACCATCAAATGAGAGACTGTCCCATAGCTGCAGTTTATCCAGCACCAGCAGCAGGCCAAGAGAGGCCAGCAGGGGTGAGCTTTCGCCATGGCAGTTGAGGATGTAGAGGCCATAGGAGATCTGATCGCAGGTTCTGTTCTTCTCGACTCTATTTTTGTATTTGCATTGTTCGATTCGGGTGCTTTCCATAGTTTTGTGTCTGTATTATTTGCTGTTAGACACCATCTTATTTCTGAATCGTTGCCTAGGACTTGCAAAATTACGACTGGGGATGGTATTATCCTAGTTAGCAAGGATCGGAGAGTTGTTTTGGAAGGTCGGAAGCTGGATGTGAGTTTGCTCGTAATGCCATTAGTCGGTATGGATTGGCTGAGCAGACATCACGCCAGCATAGATTGTCGCAGAGGTAGGGTTCTTTTCAGAGTGCCGGGAGGGCCAGAGTTTGATTTTGCCAGACGGGAAGTGGAGCAGAGCAGCGGAGTTTCAGTGGAGGAGCAGACGGTGACACATCTATTGATAGCAGAGTTCATGGATGTCATTCCGGAGGACTTGCCAGGACTTCTACCAGACTGAGATGTGGAGTTCTCTATAGACTTGGTGCCTGGTGTAGATCCAATATCTCAATACGTCTATAGGGTAAAAAACAGCAAGTTGGTGGAGTTGAAGAAATAGGTGGATGAGTTGCAGGACAAGGACTTCATCTGATTGATTTCTTTACCATGGGGTGCATCGGTGCTTTTTGTGCCGAAGAAGGATGGGTCGATACGGATGTGTATCGACTACAGAGCACTCAACAACCTTACGATCAAGAACAAGTACCCATTGCCGAGGATCGATTATCTCTTTGATCATTTGAGTGGAGTGAGGGTATTTTCTAAAATTGATCTGAGGTCAGGGCTACCAACAGGTGAAGGTGAAGAGGGAGGATATCCCGAAGATAGCATTCAGGACGCGATATGGCCAGTTTGAGTTTATGGTGATGCCGTTTGGGTTGACTAACGCCCCGACGGTGTTCATGAACCTGATGAACAAGGTGTTCCAGTAGTACTTGGACAAGTTCGTGGTGGTGTTCATCGATGATATCTTGGTGTACTCGAAGACCCCAGAAGAGCATGAGGAGCACTTGAGAGTGGTTCTGAAGACTCTCAGGATGGAGGAGCTTTATGGCGAGCTCTCGAAGTATGAATTCTTCCTGGATCGAGTTGATTTCCTGGGTCATGTTATGATTGGGGATGGAATCTCAGTTGACCCGAGGAAGATTACGACAGTTGAGGCGTAGACAGCATCGAGTTCAGTTACAGAGATCAGGAGCTTCATGGGATTGGCAGGCTACTATAGAAGGTTCGTTCAAGATTTCTTCCGGGTTGCAGAGCCGTTGACTAGGCTGACCCGAAAGGACGTAAAGTTTATCTGGTCAGAGGAGTGTCAGGTCACTTTTGATGAGTTGAGGAAGCGGTTGACGACATCTTCGATTCTGACATTGCCGTCAGGATCAAGCGGGTTCATTATCTACAGTTACGCCTCAGAAACGGGTTTGGGTTGTGTCTTACAGCAGCATGGAAAGATAATTGCCTATGCTTTCAGGCAGTTACGACTGCATGAGAAGAACTATCCTACCCATGACTTGGAGTTAGCAGCAGTTATCTTTGATCTGAATTTGTGGAAATACTATTTACACGGACAGCGAGTGGAGAGCTTGAAGTATGTGTTTATCCAGAAAGAGTTCAACGTGAGGCAGCGCAGATGGTTGGAGTTGATGAAGGAATTCGATATTATATTGCAGTATCATCCAGGGAAGGCCAACATGGTTGTCTATGCCTTAAGGAGGTATCCAATAGCCATGTGTTTGACGGTAGATTGTCACTTGTTAGCAGATATGGAGAGCCTGGAGATCGAGGTGATAGTGTCGGGAGTTGAGATACAGATGTCGGGTCTGCAGATTCAGTTGAACTTGATAGAGAGGATCAAGTTAACTTAGTTCGACGATGTCGCTCTGCGGTGCATCGGAGAGCAAATTCGAGCAGGACTGGTTGAGGAGTACGCCATTACAGAGGATGGCGCATAGAGGCACTGTTCCAGACTGTGTGTGCCCAGTGGAGACCTTCAGGAGCAGGTTATGTAAGAGGTCCACCGTTCTCAGTACTCTATGCATCCAGGTGCTAACAAGATGTATAGGGATCTGAAGGAGCATGTATGGTAATATGGGATGAAGCGGAAGGTACCACGCTTCGTAGCCAGATGTTTGGTCTGCTAGCAGGTAAAGGCAGAGTGGCAGAGGCCAGGAGGACTGTTACAGCCATTGCCCATTTCAGAGTGGAAGTGGAAGAACATCACGATGGTCTTCGTTTCAGAATTACCACGTACACCAGGAGAGAAAGACGTAATTTGGGTTATCGTAGACAGGTTGACCAAATTAGCCCACTTCTTGCCATTTAAGTTGGGTTTATCTACGAAAAATCTAGCAGAGATGTACGTGTGTCAGATTATCGGACTTCATAGAGTTCTGGTGAGTAATGTCTCGAATTGGGATAGTCGCTTTACTTCCTATTTCTGGCGGAGTCTGCATACTAGTTTGGGCACTCAGCTCAAGTTTACTACTACATACCACCCTCAGATGGACGGACTGTCAGAGAGGACTATTCAGACACTCGAGGACATGCTACGGACTTGTGTCATAGACTTTGGAGGTTCCTGGGAGGATCATCTGTACTTGGTGGAGTTTGCATACAACAACAGTTTCTAGGCCAGCATTAAAGATGTCACCATTCGAGGCATTGTACGGGCATAGATGTCGTATTCCCTTGTCTTGGGATGACGTTAGAGAGTGAGCTTTATTGGGACCAGAGATGGTTGTGGATGCAGCCGAGAAGGTGAAGCTCATCAAGGATCAACTTCGCGTGGTGCAGGACAGACATCGACATTGGGCCGATAGCCACCGCAGACCTTTGGAGTTTGAGGTATAGCTTAGAGATAGGATTAGGATTGGTTTGATTTCGTGATTTTGATTATCATACTTGATTATTATAGTTAATTTGAGATCTTGTTTGTTATAGGTTGGAGATATAGTATTCTTGAGGATATCTCCGACACGTGGTACTATATGCATTGGTGGAGGTGGAAAGCTTAGCCCGTGTTTCATTGGACCATTCGTTATCAGCGAGACAGTCGGTGATGTGGCATACAGGCTAGACTTACTGTAAACCCCTTGTTCCCTATAAAATTTATTTTATTTTTATTTTAATTTAAAACATTTTGTTATTTTATGAAAGGATAATTTGATATATGATTTGTGGGTTGTATTAAATAAAAATATTATAGAGGTTAAATAGATTGCAAGGTATAAAGGTTAGTGAGTTTGTATATATATATATATATATATATATATATATATATATATATATATATATATATATTATCACAAATTTTTTCGATGCAGCACTCTGGTTCCCCCTTCCCCCGCTCCTTCAGCTCGTGGCGGCTTCCGCGTCCTGCCCGGCATAGGCCGGCGGAGCCCGGCCGGCTTCTTCCTCACCTCTCTCCCCTCCTTCCTTCCCCCTCCCTCCTCCGTGCATGCCTTCCCCGTCCTCCCCCGGCTCACCGTCGTCTCCTCCCACGGAGCTTCGTGGCCTCCGTTCGGGCCTAGCAGCCGGTCAGGCGGCCCCCCACGGAGCTGCTGATTCGGAGGAGCCTTCCTCCTCGTGTCCCAAGCCGCCCTCCCGCTCTCCAGCTGTTCCTCTTTCAAAATCTGTTGGAGACACGACAGATGGAGGCCATGTGCCCTTCGTCCCTACGCCCTCCTTGGGAGCCGAGCAGCACTCGGGCGCAGTCAAACCCCAGCAATACTCGGGCGCAGTCAAACCCTAGCAGCACTCGGGCGCAGTCAATCCCCCTGGCCACGTGGGCCTTCTGCTGGCCTCAGCGCGCGACTCGAGCGCAGTCCACCCTTCGGGCGCAGTCAAACCCTAGCAGCACTCGGGCGTAGTCCAACCCCAGCAGCTCTCGGGCGCAGTCAATCCCCTGGCCACGTGGGCCTGCTGCTGGCCTCAACGCACGACTCGGGCGAATTCCACCCTTCGAGCCACGTGGCTCCGTGTGGTTGTCGCGCACCTGTTGGTGCGAGTGCTTCAGCCCTTTTGGGCGCAGTCCACCCTTGTGCGCCAACTGGTCACGTGGCACGGTGTGGTTGCAGCGCACCTTATGGTGTGGGTGCTTCGGCCCTCTTGGCGCCTCTTCCGGTGCTGGTGGGGGCTCCCCCCAGACGGCCTTCACGCTTCCTGGAGTGGCCTCCCCCTTTGCGCCACCAGCAGGTGCTACCCATCATCACCCCCCTACTGTTCCGATAGCTCCGAGTGTGGGCGCAACCCACCTCATCAGTTTATTTTCTCTCTCACCCTCTTCACCTTCCATGCATTCTAGTGTAGCTACGTTGACCGTGAACCTCACGACCCTCCCTTTGGTTGTACCGGTTGTGGGCACAACCCACCCATTCCATTCCCCTCCGCCTTTTGTGCCTCCTGATGTGGCTCCGTTGGGCGTAGCCCACTCCCACCCTCAGTTTACGCCAGGGGTGGGCTTTCCACTCTCACCCTTTTTGTACCCCTCACCTCCACCACCCCTACCGGTAGATGTGATGTTGCTCTCAGATGCGGCTGGACTGCTGGGTGCTTACCCTATTATTGGCGCAACCTAACCCCCGTCCCCTTTTGGCCTCCCTCAGGTTCTGGCGTGCGTGCACCCGGGGATCCTCAGGGATCAGCCCCCCTTCCCCGCCCCCAGGGCGCTAGCCTCACTGTCCCAAGCTCTGTGTCTTCCGGCACGACCTCACTGTCGGCCCTTCCATCTCCTGGCACATCTCATCGTCCAATCACTTCCTTTGATGACATCCTTCGTCCTGACAGGGCTCCCAAGCTGGGACTTCTGTTCTCGGACGTCCCTCTTCCCGATATTGAGTATCTGCAGGCATTTCCATGCCGACAGTGCCGTTCACTGACCAGAAACTCTCATCCCTAGCCACCTCATTCCTCTACTCCTTCGTCCTCAAATTCTCAGCAGGCTTCTCCAAGCTCGCCAAGATGGCAGAGGTTATAGCTAGTAGGCGGCTATCGGCGGATTACAGGGTAGCGCCCCTCGACCCGAGGCATTTTCTGCTACACCTATCCTCCGACCTAGTCCACAGGACGGTGTAGTCCAAAGGCACCGGGAGGGTAGACTCCCACCAGATGAAGATAATCAAGTGGTTACTGCACTTTAACACAAAGGAAGACTCAGCGACGGTTGGCGCCTGGGTCACCCTACCCAATCTCCCCCTCATTTGCTTCGTTCCGACGGTCCTCAAGCGTATAGCCAACTCCTTCGGGACTTATTTTGCCACCACCGACGAAACCAGCAACCTGACAAAAGCTTACTATGCCAAGATATGCGTGGAACTCGACCTCACATCAGACCCCCCCAACCATATCTTCATTGAACTTGGCAACCAAACTCACACTCAGCAAATCATCTACGACAACCACATTATCTTCTGTACCTACTGCCATTTACGCAGTCACCTATCGAAGCACTGCCTCCGTCTCCATTCGGAGCTAAGGAAGAAACCAGACAGGTCAGAACCCAATCACAAAGGGAACCAGATTCAACTCTAGCGCAGGAAAATCCGGCAGCTCAGTAGATAAAGCCGTGGTCCCCTACCACCCACCTAACCTTTCCTTTCCAATCAATTATGCGCCTCGCGTCAGAAGCCGTTGACTCTCCCCAAGATCCGGGCTGTCATGCTAGGCCCCAGGAACAGACTCTGAGGACCTTAGCGTCCCGCCCTACGAGGAATCGGAAGAGTCCTTCCCCGCACCTCCGAATGCCGCCGACTTGCATACTCCGCCCGACAACTCCACCGTTGATGCTCTAGCCGTCCTAGGGGCAGAGCAGGCCTGTAGAGGTCTCCAGGTCCTCGTCGCTGGATTTCCTCTCCAAGAGAAAGGGGGCCAGATTAGCATCTCCGATGACTCCCTCCTCATCCCCCCAGAGTAGCCCGACCTCGATTCAGCAGGAGAAACGGTCGTACCCCATAGATGCCCAGAGGCCTCTTCCCTCGGCACATCCTCTAAGATGACGGAGGAACCATCCATCACCACAGAAAAGCAGACAAAAAAGGGACTGCCAATTCCCCGTCCATGCATACCAGGTCCGCTACGAAGCGGTCCAACCAACCCCTTCCAAGGCCCCATTAATGCTGAACATTCTCTTCTGGAATGTCCGCGGCCAGGCGAACAAACCTACGATGAGGAGAATCACCAACCTTAAGAAACCCACAAGATCGACATCTTGATCATCATCGAATCCAAAATCTCATACAAGAGACTCAATCCATTCAACTACAGTTAGGCTTTCAATCAGCCATTGTCGACAGACACGACATCTGGATTCTCTGCTCCAAAGTCGTCAAAATTGGGGTCATCCAAGACTCCAGTCAAGCCCTGTCTTACTGGATGGAACATCCTTTATTCCCCAAATGCTCCATCATTTCTGCGGTCCACGACAGTTGTGACATTAGAGAATGCAGACACCTATGGGACGACCTCCTGGACACCTACCACTACAACCGCAACCTCCCATGGCTTGGCATCGATGACTTCAATGCAATCACTTGCAGAGACGAAAAGATTGGAGGCCGCCCTCCCCCTCTCTCCGCCATGCAAGACTTCAATAACCTGATCTTCAAATCGCACCTGACCTCCCTCCCGTTCACCGGCAATGCATTCACCTGGTGCAACAAGCAGGAAGGAGACCGTCGACAATTCTTCCACCTTGATAGGGCGTTAACGAATGCCCACTGGCTTGACATAGGGACAACCTCCAAGCTTTTTACCTTAACGCCATCGAGTCCGACCATGTCCCCCTGCTGGTTGGCATCACCAGCACTTCCAACCATTCCAGAAAGAGCTTTCGCTTCCTGGACTTCTGGAGCGAGCACCCCCAATTCCTAGGAGTCGTCACGGAAGCGTGGAAAAGACGAACTCCATAGAACCCCTTAATCGCGTGGCCATAAAGCTCCAGGCCACGAGGAAAGCTTTGACTGCTTGGAGCAAGCAAGCTTATGGTGATATCTTCCAAGCCATTCGCGAGGCGAAAGATGACGTGACTCGTGCTGAAGCAAAATATATGGCCGACTGTTCACCAGATACCAAGAAGGCCCTAAACCTCACCAAAGCCATCCTCAAATTTAGGCTGAAGATTGAGATCGAGTTTTGGAAGAAGAAAGGGAGAATCAAATAGGACAGCAAGGGGGACAACAACTCCAGCTTCTTCTACGCTTGCGTCAACGGGCGGAGACAAAAACTCACTCTCCATCAGATTACAGCAGACAAGGACACCAGCATCACCGACCAAAAGGGTATCCAAGAGAAGGCCGCAAAGTTCTACTCCAGACTTTTTCCAAGGAGACCATTCTTAAACACGACAACTTCCTGGACGGGGTTCCCCACCTTATCATCAACACAGACAACTTACGGCTTGAACAGCCTCCATCGGAAGAAAAAGTGAAAGAAGCAGTCTGGGCCCTCGACGAGCACAGTGCCCCCGGGCCAGACGGATTTTGGGGGTCTTCTTTCGTACCTGCTGGGATCATCAAGCATGACATCCACAATGCAGCATCCGCCTTCCTCCAAGGAGCCACCTATCTCAGAGCCATATCAATCACCAACCTTATCCTCATCCCTAAGAAAGACAACCGAGAGACATTCTACGACTTTCGCCCTATCAGTCTCTGTACCTTTACCAACAAGATCATATCTAAGATCATCGCCTCCCGCATGGCAGGCCTTATCCCCAAGATCATCTCGGAGAAGCAGAGTAGCTTCGTTCGGGGGAGAAATATCCAAGACAACATCATGTAGGCACAAGAGTTAGTCATCTGCATAAAATTCCCAGCAAGAGGGGGCAATATTGCTATCAAGTTAGATATAGAGAAAGCCTACGACAGGCTCGATTGGTAATTTATGATCTGGGTCTTTAGAGCCTTCGGCTTATCCGAAACCTGGACCAACGTTGTGTGGAGATCGATCAGCAACTCATGGTTCTCTACGATTATTAACAGGCAGACGGATGGGTTTTTTAAATCCACTCACGGGGTCAGGCAAGGGGATCCGCTATCCTCCACCATCTTCATCATCACGACGGATGCGTTGAGCAGAAACCTTAATAAGATGACCAACACACCCAACTTCCAGCACTACCATACGGCTAGCGGCTGCCCGATCATCACCCACCTGGCCTTCGCTGACGATATCCTTATATTCTCATTTGGAGACGCAGGATCGGTGGAAGTCATCCATAATACGCTCCAGATATATAAAAGGTGCTCAGGGCAGAAGATCAACCCGGAAAAGAGTGTTATCTATACCCACCATAATATCAAGAGAGAGCAAGAGACTAGCATATCAACCACCACATCATTCCCCATCAAGTACCCCCCATTTCTCTACCTCGGGTGCCCCCTCGTATACGGGAAATCCAACGTCAGGATCTTCGAGAACCTGACCAACCGCATCAAGAAGAAGCTCGAGGGTTGGCATAATGCCACCCTATCCCCAAGAGGCAAGATCATCCTCATCAATCACGTCCTCACTTCTATTCCCATCTACACCCTGGCTGTGTGTTCTTCCTCCAAGAAAGTACTATCCTACATCGAGAGCATCTTCAGCAATTTTCTCTGCGGCTATAGCGGCGCCCACTAAAAGCACTATTGGGCCAGCTGGGACACCATGGCTCGTCCCACTGGAGAGGGGGGTCTGGATTTTTCTAAACTTTCCCACATTGTTAACGCTTTTTCGATGAAATTGTGGTAGACACTTCGTACTAGTATGAACATTTGGTCTAGGTTCATGATGGCCAGATACTTCAAGCATATCTACCCGTCCATGGCTATTGCTAACTGCAGATCATCCGCGGCTTTGTGCCGCATCCTTCACGGGCAGACCCTCGTCGAACCAGTGATCCGCCTTAAGGTGGGCACCGGGGAAGCATCACCATTCCTGGAGTGCTGGGTCGGCGATTACTTGCTTCCATCCACTCCGGCGGCTCCTAGGAACAGCACTATCAAGGACCTATGGGACCCTCTAAATAACACCTAGAATTGGACCAAAGTCAGGTCATGGGCTAGGTCCGAAGCGACCGATTATATTCGCCGCAGCGGGTTGAGGATCGGAACGGATGCAGATAAGCTCGTATGGTCGCCTGACGGAGCTGGCGCATTCTCGACTAAGTCTGCTAGAAGCGTTATTCTGGGCAACACGGTCCCGCCCCCTACCATTGCCTCATTCTGGCAGACGTGCATCCCAAAGAAGTGGTCTTTCCTCATATGGAGAGCCCTACGTAATATCCTCCCCATTGACGACAATCTCAACACCATCGGGTTCAGCCTCGCCTCTGCATGCACATGTTGCTCTGAGCGTCAATCGAAAATAGTCAGCCACATACTTAGCCAGGGGGACCTATCGGTCAAGGTCTGGAGAGCCCTTTCCCAGCATTACAGATTGTCTCATGGAGGTGACAACTTTCACCATCTCATGGCCACCTGGGCTTCAGCGTCCGATGGCCACGAGATCCTCGCTGCAGCGACCACATGGGTTATCTGAAAAACTGGAACAAGACGAGATACGAAGGCCATCAGTACAGCGCAGACCAACTAATTTGGGAGAGCATTCGTCAATACAACAAATAGAGACCCCTCTGTAGGCATGACCAGGAGGATTTCTGGATCTCTCTCCTTTCCTAGGCTTAGCCGTTTTGTTTCTAGTTTATCTCTTATTTTGTCAGTATACGTGTACAGGCATCGGTATTTTGCACTTTATGGTATACTTGTAAAGGTTCGACCTTTTCGGCCTTCTTGAATAAAATGGACGATTGGTTATATATATATACATATATATATATATATAGATATATATATATATATATTATATATATATTGAAGAAGAAATATTTATTGATGTATAAGGCGCAAAATGCCGAAGCCTTTACAAGTAAACGCACCACGCGCGAAGGACGACAAGAAAAGAGAAAGCATCAAACACAAAATGTTGCCCATAAAACGGCATCTAGACTGAGCATCGAAAGGTTAGACGCTGGAAGCCAGAGCCATTGCAAAGAGCGCCACTTAACCCGTGGTCGTCATCGCCCAAAGTAAGGCCTACGTATGACCCGCGGTACCCTGATCAAACCAAGGATTCCCAAAAGTGGTGCGAGGCGTGAGAACAACGCCTCTTTCTTTTGAAGATTTGTCGAACGACCTCTCTGTATAATTGTGGGGGCGGTAGCTGACGGCCCTCGTATCTGTATTTGTTTCTGTTTTTCTACAAGACCCAAACGGCAGCATCAACGACGATCTGATGCCCGTGAGACATGTTCCAGCTGGCCAGCAGCTCGTTGATGCCCCCGGTCATGGGTACAATCCTGAAATTATTGTGAAGGTTCGTCCATATTTGAGTGGCAAGTTCACCAGAGAGAAGGACGTGATCTGCAGATTTCGATTGGTGTTCCACACAACAGTAGCATCTGGACGCAAGGCTAAATCCGAAGAAGTTGATGGCATCGTCCGTAGGTAGTTTTCGGTGAGCGGCACGCCAGATGAGAATGGACCATTTGGTGGGTATACATGTGTGCCAATACTTGGCGGAAAGGGAGGTCGTGGAGGTCGTTTCGTGGTTGCCTCTGGCGACGGTTTTGGCGGAAGCCAGGGTGAAGAGCCCGCCCAGGTTAGGGGACCATCTGAGCTCGTCCTGCGCGTCATTGATCGACAGATCGGAGGCACCCAGGCTCTCCCTAGCCACTGGACCTAGCCAAGCTCTAACTCTATCCCAATTCCATAATGTCATCATTCCATAAATTACGGATCCCACACAGTGGCGGTGTTAGGTCGTTGGGCCTGAGGATACCATCCCCCAACCAGCATTCCCTACATGCCAACGAATGACCATTTCCCAAATATAGACATAAAAGCGGTTCCGTAAGGCTACGACCTCGGATTATGCATCGCCATGACGTGGAAGATCTGTTGTTGACAAACGCCTCTGTCAAATGACAGAATCTGGAGTATCTCACTCTCATGAACCTGGTCTAGATCGAGCTTTTAGTGCGAAGTTTCCACCACAATTTCATAGAGTAAGCGTCCGCAATGTAGGCTAGTCTGCAGAAACCCAGACCACCCTCATCGGTAGGTTTAGCCATGGTGTCCCAACAGGCCCAGTGATGCTTGTCCTTGCCCTCGAAATGACTCTAAAAGAAATTGCGATGAGGGATTCAATTGAGTAGAGCACTTTGATCGGAGGCGAGCAGACGGCAAGGGTGTATAGGGGGTAGAGGAGAGGACGTGCTTTATAAGAATCAGCTTCCCCCTGGGGATAGGGTTGCATTGTGCCAACCCGCGATTTTCTTGCGAATCTTGTCCACCATGTGGTCGAAGATGCCAGAGTTAACTTTTTCGTACACCAATGGACAGCCTAAGTAAAAGAAAGGCGGATAAGCTGTGGTAAAGAAGGTAATGGTGGACAGCATAGTCGAGTGGGTTCTATCTGCTTTGTGATGTGTGTAAATCATGCTCTTACAGTTGTTAACTTTCTGACTGGAGCATATAGAGTAATTAGCAAGCATCCTTTGAACCACCTCAATGGAGCCAATGTCGCCAGCGAAGAAAATAAGGATGTCATCCGTGTATGCAAGATGAGTAATAAGAGGGCAACCAGTCGTTGTGTGAAAGTGGTGGAAGCCAGGAGACCTGGGCATACTATTGAGGTTTCTGCTAAGCGCTTCGGCCGTGATGATAAAAATGGTGGAGGAGAGGGGGTCTCCCTATCTAACCCCGCGGGTAGCTCTAAAGAAACCTTGGACTTGCCCGTTGATGACCGTGGAAAACCAGGAGTTATTGATGGATCTAAAGATGATGTCGTTCGAAGGTTCAAAAAAACCGAAGGCTCTTAACACCCAGATCATGAAATGCCAATCGAGGCGGTCGTATGCTTTTTCCATGTCCAGTTTGATGGCGACGTTCCCCCCTAGACGGAAATTTCATGCAAGTAATCATTTCTTGGGCTACTAAGATGTTATCGATGATGTTGCGCCCTTGGACGAAACCGCTTTGCTCTTCGGAGATGATCTTGGGGAGGAGATTAGACGTCCTGGTGGCAATGATCTTAAAAATAATTTTGTTGGTGAAAGTGCAAAGGCTGATTGGTCTGAAGTCTTTAAAGGTCTCAGGGTTATCTTTCTTGGGTATGAGGCTGATATAGGCGAAGGATATAGATTTCGGATATCTAGCCCCTTAAAAAAATATCGTTGTGGCCTCCAAAAGGTCGAGCTGGATGATGTCCTAGCACGATCTGAAGAAAACTCCGTTAAACCCGTCAGGTCCCGGGGCACTATGCGCGTTAATGGCCCACACAGCATCCTTAACCTCTGCAGCTGTGGAGGGAGCTGTAAGGAGATCGTTATCCCTATCGTTAATCAGGGAGGGGATCATGGACAGGAAACCCTCATCTTTAACCATGGCTTCTTTAGCGAACATTTTGGAGAAGTAGTTGGTGGCGGCAGCTTGAATGCTCTCCTGATCGTCCAGCAGGTAGCTGGTCCCGTCGTTGATACGATGTATTCTGAGCGAGCTTCTGCGGCCTTTGACGTACTTGTGAAAGAAGCTAGAATTTTGGTCCTCATCCGTGTCCCATGTTAATCTGGCCTTTTGTTTCCAGAATTCCGTTTCAACCTTAATCCTGGATTTAAGAATGGCCTTGGCGAGGTTTGGAGAGGCACGAGCCTCAGAGGATATGACGATGGCGAAGGCGCTCTCCGCACGTGTGACATCATCTTCAGCATCCTTGATGGCTTGGAAGATGTCCCCGAACGTGATCTTGCTCCAGGCCGTAAGGGCTTTTCTGGTTGCTTCGAGTTTCGTAGCTATTCTGATAAGAGGGTCCAGATCTATCACGGAGCTTAAAGCCTCGTCCACGATGCGCATGAATTGAGGGTGGTGGTGCCATAAATCAAGGAAGTGGAAAGCTTTTTTAATGCGGTTGTGGTTGTTGTCGATCTCGATGAGAAGAGGGGAATGGTCCGATTCGGTAGAGTTCAGGTACGAAAGGTTGGTGATCAGCCCCAAATCTGACCAACGGTCGTTAACCATAGCATGGTCAAGACGGGAGTACTGACGCCGGGAGCCTTCTTGCATGTTGCACCATGTGAACTTGTTGCCATGGAAGGGGATGGAGGATAAGTGCGCGTTAAAGGTGAAGTTGTTGATGTCTTCCATGGCCGTTTGAGGGGGGTCACGACCTCCGAATTTCTTCTCGCTGCATGACACGGTGTTAAAGTCTACGATACAGAGCCACGGAAGGACGTTGTGAGGAAGGGCGTCCCCCGCCAGATTATTCCAAAGTAATCTGTGCTCCGGGATGTCGTAGCTATCGTGGATCGCCGATAGAAGGACGCGGGACTTGAGGGTAGGGTGCTCGATCCAACAGGAGAGCGCCTGAGGAGAGTCTTGAATTATACCAAAACGGAACTCAGCTGCGAAGAACATCCAAATGTCGTGACACCCGAAAATTGCGGAGGGAAATCCCAGCTTGAGTTGAGTTTCTTTAATTCTTTTATGGGGAATTTTTGGTTCGATAATGACGAGTACATCAATTCGCTTGGATTTAGTGAGGCTGACGATTCGATTCAGTGTCGATTTATTCCCTAGGCCTCGAACGTTCCAGGATAGAATGTTAGGCATTGAGGGAGGAGTTAGGGGTATTATGGAGCTTTGTGACGGATCTTGTGGTCATCGCCGTTTGCTGTTTCTATTTCTTTTTTTTCTTCTTTTTTTATGTGGATTATTTTGAGGACTGCCGTTGGCCGATTCCTGGGCCCTATTCGAGCCCGTATTAGAACTGCAACTGTCGTTAGGGAGAAGTCGGTGTCTTCAAACTCTGTTAGAGCACAATACAGATTGTCATGATCTAGGAAGCCTGCTTCTTGTGCCTGCCAAAATCTCCCGGTGAGAGAGAAGGAAGGGCGGGAAGGATCAGCGACCTTATGGAGGGGGTGTGTCCGCTTGGGATCTACGTAATGGGGCGGATCGGCGGTGAACATTTGCTCCGCTATCGTACCGAGGGTGGATGGGCGGTGGCCTACCGATGGCTGCACACCGGGGGCACTTGGCCGCAAGAGGAGACCGGGAGGGATAAAGCGTAGGGGATTGGAGTGATAGAGAGGATCTGGAGGGGCACGATGGCGCAGCCATTTATGGGAGAGGGTGAGGGATTAGGATGGCATTCGGTGGCTGGCAGCTCGAGAGTGCAATCAGAGGGTTCTATGTCGAGAGCTCCGAAGGAGTTATGGAGGGTGATAGCGAGAGGAGAGGGTGGGGCGGTAGCAGAGTCAGTCTGGGTGTGGGAGCAGTGGACGGGAGTGGGGGTTAGGAGGCTGGGCTGGCTCTGTGATGCGGAAGGGGGATGGTGCGACTTGCTCGCACGATTTTCGGGGATCGGTCTTATTGAGTTTGGGATGGGCGCGGATGCAAAGCTGCAAAGAATGGCCGCTCATCTGACAGTGTTGGCAGAATATAATGTTGTTGTCGTACACCAGCGATTGACTGTATGTCTGATCTCCGAGTTCAATCTTAATAAGTTTGGGTGGCTCATTTGCGAGGTCCAACTCTACGCATATCTTTGTATAGTTACATTTAGAGAGTTTTGCATCCCTTCGGCGATAGCCACCAGCGACCGAATGAGCTGACGATCCGTTTGAGGGCTGCTGTAGGAAATCACACCAGGGGGAGATTAGGAAGGGTGATCCATGAGGTAATGACGGTCGAATCGATTTTAGGGTTGAAATTTGGGGACCATTTGACAATTTTAGCGATCTGTGTGTCAATTTTGGTCGGTCCCTTCGCCCACACTCTGTTATAGTCCTGGTCAGATGTTAGGTGTAGAAACAAGTATTTGGGGTCGAGTGGAGCTATTCGGTATGTCGCCGAGAGGCCCCATCCAGTGATAGCCTCCCTAATAATTGAGATTTTAGGGCATCCGGATCCGAACTTAAGGACAAAAGTCCTGTTAAAGGGGAGGATAGATATCGGATCTCCGCGTTGGAAAAAGGAACTCGGATGGGGTATCCGTCCGGAGGTGGCACCAGAGTGACGTCCGACAGCTCCACTTTTACGACCGGAGTGGGGACGAGCTTTGCGCGATCTGACCGAAGAACATCAGCGAAAGAGGGAGTGCTAGCAAGGGCTCCGGAAGGTGAGGAGCTCAGAGCAGAGAGGATGGGCAGTCCGCGTCCCGTGGAGTGGACTCCCGAAGGTGAGGGTAGCCCAACGGGAGACCCGACGCCAGCGTCCTGTGGGGCGAAGGACACCGGAGCCGCAAGACTGGCGCCGGAAGGGGGATGGGATGCGACAAAAATAGCAAGCGCCAGGGAGGGGACAGAAACAGCCAGGGCCTAGGAGACCGGGGTGGCACAGGGGGGACCACCGGTTGGGAAGACCGTACCGGCAACGGTCAGGGAAAAAATGGCTTGCGCCAAGGTGGGGCCCGAGCAGGCAAAGTATTGTGGGGGGAGAAGTCCGCACAGGCGACAGCCTGGGGAACCGGGACCTGGCCCAACAAGGGGGGCCCCGAGTGAGCAGCGCGAGGCACACAAAGGGGGGGCGGCTGGGGGCCGCGTAAAGCGAATAGACCCGTAAATAGGGGGAGACGGGAAGGCCCGCGTAAAGAGGGGGCCCGCAAAAATCGGTGACATCTGCGTAGAAGGGGATACTGGAAGAGGGGGTCCCGCATAAAAAGAAGGTCCCACTTGGAACTGAGACACTCGCGTAGAAGGGAGTGCTGGATGGGCTACGTAAAGGGGGAACTCCCAATCCGCATAGAGGAGGGGACGGAGGGTCCCGCGTAGAGCAGGGAAACCGAGGGATCAATGTCGCGGGCATCAACGCTCGCCATACGAGGAGCGTGGCATACGAGGCTGCAGGAAGACACGGAAGCCTAGGCAAGATGGGACGCGGTCTGCCGCTCCACGCGCCCCATCGGGTGGAACTCGAGGCTGGGCGAACCGAGGACTCCGGGTGTCACTACCACATTTCTAGTATGAGGTTATTTTTGTCATTTTTGGGGTAATTTAAATTTATTAGAATTAATTAGAATTTATGGAAATTTTTAGGAATTATTTTGGAATTGTTTGGACTAGTTTGATTTTTGACTAGTGTTGACCCTTGTAGACCAACCTAGGAGCGGACCCTAGTTAGTTGGACATGGTTAGGTCAAGTGACTCTAGTCTAACCTAGTATGACTTAAGTTAGTAGTTATTGATTCATTAGATTTTGAATTAGAAAATTAGGAATTAAGTGAGTTGAGAAATGGCTTGTGATTTCACAAGTCATTTGTGACTAAACCTAATAGGACTAGCTAACCTAGCTCAGACCCTACCCTAACCCAACTTGGCCGGCCACTATAGATAACCTAGGGATTCCCCCAACTATAAAACCCCTCCTAAATTCTAGGGCTAGCCTCCTTCCTTAGGAAATTTATTTCAAGAAGAAAGAGGTGAGCTCCTATCCTTAGAAATTCATAATAAATCTATTTTAGGTCCCTTTTCCCCCAAACTAGTTGCATTAGATCCTAAAATCAATCCTCTTGCTGCTAGTATTGGTTGTTTGTAGGGAAACAACAATTTGTGAGATTTTGGGTGGCTTGAGGAATCTTTCCATTGGGTTTTTGTGAGGGCTTGTTCATCAATAGGTATAACTTCATATACTCCATTTAAATCCTGTTTAAAATCATTTTAGGAATGCCCTAGCCCTAACCTAACTGTAGGATAGGCAAACCCTAAGTTTTGGATCCATTACGTGTCCGTATCGGACACGTATCAGTCTTGAATATAGGGTGTTCGACGAAATGCCCCTAAGAGATTATTTTGTTGTTTTAAAATTCTATTTGAAGAGGAATGTAGATCTAGGTTTGCTCTTCGATTTTTGTGAAGGGACCATGGTGGTTTGTGTCTGTGTCGGGTGCAGTTCGGGTTGGACACTGCTGTGCACACTGGAATGAGCCCGGTTCATTCCCCTGCTGCACGAACCCGATTGCTCACTGGACACGGCACTAGAACACGTGATTTTTACTGGACACATTGGGACAGTGACTGACACGACACTCCCCAAGTGGCATGGCCTATGGTGTCGTGTCGGACACATACGAGCGTGTGCATTAGATTTTGACTGTTTCGTTCCAGTGATTTTTAGGTTCTGACACGATGGATTCAGTCACGACACAGGACACGTCGACCCAAATCAGGGTGACGCAAACCTAGGGGGACCTAGGCGAACCACCCTGCAAAGGGACTCAACCCAATTCGTGTCGTGTCGTGCACACGACACGCGTGAACACAACACTGTGGACTGGGTTTCTAATGCACTGGATGTGTTTGGTTTTTGGTTATTTCTGTTGGACACTTCGTGTCACATTGTGGCGGGACACGAACCACGTGTATGACACGAGCACACTTTGTACTTATTTACCAACCAATAATAGTTCATTTTAATTAATTTTTGTAAATGTTTCCTTCAATACCCAAGTTGGGACTGATATGAACATGTCAGTTATTTCCATTTTTTTGGTTAATTTTGTCAATGATTTTAACCTATATGAATGCAATTCTCCACATGTTTTACTTCCTAATTTTGTTAATCTATATGTGATCTATTAGATTGTTGAATGTTTGGTGAATTGGCATTGATTTGAGTTCAAAATGGGATGGAGAAAGTTTGAGCCAAAACTGAAGCTACATTCTCAGAGAATCTGAGAATGTATGGATAAATCTGAGTTTTGGTTTTTGAAAAACTGAGAACATGTTCTATTAACATAGGTTTATATATCAACCTTGGTGTACACTGTATTTGCAAAACCTGAGAATGGGATATGCAGTACCTGAGTTCCAGTTTTCCTTTTTGGACTGTCACTCTATTGATTCATTTCCATTTGTTTACCTATGTTGTATTAACTTGGTTCAGACATGCTGTTTCCAGTTCCTATTTGTTTGAACTGTGAACTGAATTGGTGTTCTTCCCATTTTGCATTGACACCCACAGATTCCTGAACTGAGTTCCCTCTCCATGTTTACATCCATGTTAACACACACATTGTTGCAAGGCACACACACAGCCTGTTCACTCACTCTCACTCACTCAGCACTCACACACACTATCCTCCTTTCCTTTCACTGATTGTATTCCTGTACACACAAGGCACACACATACTTCTCTTGACACATACTGCCTTTTCTTCCTATTTGTGTTTTCCTGCCATGTATATAACCACTGTTGACACACACATGACACACACACACTGTCCTCCTTTTCTTTTACTGAGTTTGTATTCCTGCACCTTGTTTACCTTTCTACACACCCACAGTTACATATGTTCCTCCTTATGCCTATCTATGTATGTAGATATAATATAATGTATACTCTAATATGGATGTATTTATATATATATATATAATGTAAAGTGTGGTTAATATATAAGTTATAAGGTATTGTGGGTATGTAGATTGTGATAATCTATTGATGTATGGCTATCTCATAGACATGTATTGTATTAGGTAGGGGCATAGATCATTGGGTTGACTTTGTGTATGTGTAGAGTGCTAACTAGGCTTGATTGGGCTAAGGTAGGTTAGTATAGACTTGTTAGACCTAGTTAGTTGAGTTTAGACTTGATTAGACTTGGTTGACCTAGTTTGACTTCTAGGGTTGACCAGAGTTGACCAAGAGTTGACTTTGGCCTAGATTGACCTAGAATCATGTAGAATGCATAGTAGACTCCATTTTACTATTCTGGACTTGTTGTGACTTGTGCTGTTCTGATTAGGAGCCAGACACCACTTCTTGGACAGTACGTTTCATATTGGACACTCAGATACAGGCGAGTACTTCTGATCATTTCATATCCTGCTTAGAATTATTTCCTGCAGTAGATTACTTTACTTGTACTGTCACGTTGGTCACACGGATTGGTACTATATGGATCCCTTCTTGAGATGTTATCCTTAGGGAGCATCGGGTACTATATATTCTGTGCGTTTCACTTACATGGCGTATCACTATGCTTCATTGGTTCTTTGATCACTTACGACATATACTCTTATGATCGTAGAGTCTTCCTGGAATCCTTATCCCATTTATGTGACTACTATGTATCACCTTCGGGGTCTACCACCCTTCGGGGCTTATCACCTTCGGGGTCTACCACCCTTCGGGGGCTGTTACATAGCATCATATAACATAACCTGGCTGGATCCTTGTGTATTGATTGGGGGTACGGGGGAGTAGAATTGGACATGTGAATAATACACCAGTAGTGTAGCATCAGAATCATTCCATAGTAGCATCAGAATCATCCCAGGCCATTTACATGTTCATGTTGTACTCTGACTCACTAGTCACTGCTAGTTTC
>JANAVB010025966.1:0-74612 GCA_029216955.1 Iris pallida
ATATATAGATATATATATATATAATATATATATATATATAGATATGAAATATATATATATTGAAAATATATATATATATATATATATTATATATATATATATATATATATATATATAGATCTATATATATTATATATATATATATATATTGTAACTATGTGTAGATGTATACATATATAAAAATATATATAAGGGATAAGTGGTGTATATACGAATATATATACAAGTGCATATGTATATGTATTATATAAATATACATATATATCGTGTGTGTGTGTATATAGGTATATATAGATTTATATATATTAAAAAGAAAAAGAAAGAATAAGCTATAAAACCCAATCCAACTAGGGCCCTAGCGAAAGCCCATGAGCCCAAGCCCACCCGAACTCCCCAGCACCCGAACTCTACAGCAGACCCCCCGAACCTATATACACAGTATGTATATTTAGTTGAGATCGGGAGAGAAGAAAGAAGGAACTCCTCCAAACCCTAGCCCTGACCCCGGACTTTCGCCGCCATCTCCCTACCCCGGGCGGCCACCCCGACGGTCGCGCATCGCCAGAGGACCGTCGGCGGCCAGCCGCGCACGCGCAGGACTGCAGCGCACAGCGTGGGAACGGAGAAAAGCAGCAGCAGTGACGGGTTGGAAAGGTCGACTTCGTGCGGAGAGTTCTCCCCGATCGCTTGACGGTTTGTCGAGCCGATTGCTCAGGTATAGCCCCAACACAACCATCTTCAAATCCAACTGTTATATTCTGTTACAAACGTGCGACCGATTCAGGAAATCGACACAAAGTTTGACAAAAACTGTCTCGAACAGGACAGAAATTCGCGTTCGCGAACCTATTTTGGAAGGCGACAAATCGCTGACCCCTCAAGTAATTTAGAAATCCACCTGAATAGGATTATAGACAACCTATACGGAATTAAAACCCTTCTCGTAGTTTTTGATTTCATCAAGTGTATGCCAAAAAAACAAATCTTGAAAATCAAAGAAAACCACTTTCAAAAACAGAATTATTTTTAGAAAAACCTTTGATACGACGTGCGTCCCGCCAATTCGGGCGACGTGGATACGCACTGTAAGCATCGAAAGGCGCATACGGATATTACGGACGTGTGGGCTTTGACGGAATTCAAATTGGTCGCGTGTGCGCGACGAATTTGATGCATATCCGTCAAAATTTACCGTATCGACCTCTGTGCAAATTTTCTAATTACTTTATGCATGTTCGTCAGATCGAGATGAAACTTATGCCAACAGGACCATATCATTTTTCTGGTCCTGTATGCCAAGTTTGGTTCAATTCTGAGACAGTTGATCGGATCGCCGTTTCGCGGGCCCCACGATCCGATTTAACGGGCAATTTTGCGCACGGCCTGCCGAAATTCAACTTTGGACATACTGTTGGGTTCGTATCATCAAAATGAATCCTTAGACATATAGTTTGACGATTTTAGAGACCATTGACTCTGGCACACTTTTCGGTGCAAAGCGGTCCAACGGCGGACACCGTTTTGACCCGAAATTATCGTTTTGCCCCTGTATCCAGAATTGGACTTAAGGACAAGCAATTCTAGCTAATTTGACTATTCTAAAAATGTTGGCAATGTCTGTTTCAGCTTTCGAAGACAGTTGTGATGACTTGGACTTCATGGCTTGGCAGTTGACTATATTTTGTTGGATCTGTGTGCAACCTCCAGGCAAGATACCTTGCCGCCCTCTACAGTTCATTTTCATGCTTATAGTTTTTTTTGTTTTAGTATGTTATCATTTAGTTACTCTAGTTGATATGGATTCAGATGTTTTCTACATACCATATTTACTAGTTTATTGTCTTGCTTGTATATCAGTATTTTCTGACTTGATAGCGTAGTTACACCAGGCTTGTCCACATTATGGTTCATGCTAGAGATGTCCTTACCTGTGTCATGACTGAGTTGTACCGTATCGTCACCTGTATCTTGACTGAGTCGTGTCTACAAGTATGTGTGATTGAACTGTTATTCATGTATCGTTTCCACAACCTGCGAGTCCACACACGGGGCGAGGGTTGTCCGTTTGTACCTGTGAGTCCACACACGGGACGAGGGTAACTTGTCTTGAACTAACCTGCGAGTCCACATTTTAGGCGAGGGTTAGTGATTAGTTGTAACGCCCCAGTCCTAAAATACGTAGGACTAAGTACGTAGACATGCTAGCTGTATACATATAAAGTACAGGGGCCTTGTATGTATACATAAGCTGTAAAATGCAGTAAACCACAACTAACTAATCTCATCCACAAAATAAGGGAATAAAATATATTATATAATAAATTGTTCTGATACAATATGTTGGGTGGAGACATATCCACTACCGACCAAAACAAAAAGGAAGAAGTACATGATATATAAAAGGACTAAGTGGAAGTAGCGAGGAACCAAGTCACGTCATCTTCGAATAAATGGAGAAGACCACGATCCCTGCTAGGATACCTGCGGAAGACATGAACACACACCTGGGGAATAACCAGGTCCTCAGAGGGACGTAACAAGATACAGGAAGAACAAGCTAATATGAACTGTCAAAATAATAATAATATGCAAGACTCTCCTAGACACCAATATGCAAAAGGGAATGCTAACCATCTATTGTGCAATTTAGAGGACAACTTTCATGCACATGGGTGGGATTTAGGCTACATATACGTAACTGGCCTCCAGTCATCTGTATCCGTCCGTAACGTCCAAAACGTCAGAGGGCATCTGCAAATATAAATCACCACAGTTCCATCCGGAGACTGTGGTTTACATGTTTGGATTCCCATACGTACTAGTGACTGTTCTCCTCCAATATTTCCCATACTGTTCAAGTTATGTTCATGGCTCGTCTAGTTTTGTAACTGCTTGAGTCTCTAAAATTCTAGTCATAGCAGTTACGATCATCTACCGTCACACGACTTTAGAGATGGCCAGTCCATAAGTCATGTCCCTAGCAAAATGCCACAAACCGTGTAGTGTAAGTGTCATGGCCCAAGGAGATATAAGGATATCCCCCAACAAGAAGGTAGTCCGCTAAAACTAAGTTAACATGCATATAGTAAAGTAAAACGACTAATAGAGTCGCTTGCACCCAAGTATGGCTTGGACGCGCAGTTTATAACAAAGAAAACTAACAAATATGAAACAAAATAAAAAATACTGAAAATAAATAATATAATAGTAAATTAGCAAGGTATACTTGCCTGGGTCCTGAGCACTGTGGTGACGAAGATCAGACAGGAAAGTAGGTGGAACAACGGCTGCCGAGGAACTAAGGTCCAAACAAACATCTCCGGATGCTGAAAATAGTCTATTATCTAATTATAATTAATATTGTACCTATTAGATTTATTTAATAAATTCTGAAGTTAGGATATGGCATAGGTTTTCGTATCAGCTTTTCGAAAAACTAAACGGATCGCATTTTCGTTTTCGGAATCTCCCGAAATTACAAAAATACTGAAACACGTTTATTTTTGGGACACTAGATACTCAAACAGTTTTGCAGAAATCTACAAAATGAATTTTGTTTATTAAAATATGTTTCTGGAAAGCTTACATCGATACGCTTCTTTTAAAAATAACTGAAGGCGAAACAGAGTTCGAAGCTAGGAGTTATCGTCGTTCCAAGTTGCTCTTGCTGCTAAAAAGCGGGGCTAAATTCTAATGACGAATTTTAGAGTTTCTATTGGACTAAAAATAATTTTGAATTATGGCTGATAGAAGGGGATGTATTGGGTTTATATAGATATTTATTTCAGATTTATCTCCTAAATTAGATAGGATTTGATTTAAATTGATAGGAGTTACTTTGTTAGGATAGGATATAGATAGAGATGTTTTCCTAGTAGAAGTAGGATTAGTATTTATTTAAAATATGTTTATATTTATCTAAATTATCTATAACATTATTTAAAATTACTATAGATAATAAATAGAGTTAATATTTGTTTAAACAACCTTCATCTAATCTCATTTATACAAGCTGAAATATTTAATACTAATTTGATATTTATCCTATATTATGTAAATAGTGTACAATATAAGTAACATGTAAAAAGTAATAAAATTTATGAAATAAATCCTAAAATTTTGAGAAAAATTGTATAATATAGTTTAGATCCTTAATGTACTAGAAAAATAGCTTTATATATTTTTATACTAAATTCACTAATGAGCACTATAATAAATATATGTAAAATAATACAAATTATATAATAAGTCAATAAATAGTTATTTAAAAAACCAAAAAATTCAAAAATATTTATTTTAAAAAATCAGGGGGTATACAAAAGTCTTATCTAGATAAGGACTAAGAAGAGTTTTAATTTCCCTTGGATTTTTCACTATTTAATTCAAATTGATTTAAAAGTAACTCAATCAAATATAATACAATATAGATAGATTCTACCTCTAATTTAAACTGTATTTAAATAACTTAATATATTTTTCCAACTTAAATCACCATAATTAATTACATATTAAATCAACCCATATTTAATATACTTATTTCGAAATAATATATTAGTGATAATAATTAATTTCAAAAATATAAATATATATACACTTCCATGCAAAAATAATACTTACATAAAACACAGTTTTTCTAAATTACTAGTTATACTTGTACCATAAAATAAAATGGCCTTTCTTAAATAAAAATAAAGTTTGGCAATCCTCGGCGCGACGTATTTACAATTTCAATCAATATAAAATATTTATCGTCTATTATTTTGAAATATTTTTAACATCTATATAATTAAAACGTTTTATAAAAATATGTACTTCTTACTTATTCGTACTTGACGAAAAATTTACGAAACGCAAACTTGTACACGACGTACAAATACGAAGTACAAAAATCAATACCATATTTATTAAAAAAATTATAGTAGAAATTAAGGGATTTTACATCCTACCCAACTTACAAGAATTTCGTCCTCGAAATTTAGGAATAGCTAGGGTAGGGGAGATAGAAAGAGTTCATTAATACCGAAATACGATTAAATTTTTGGATGAGGCGAAGAAATGACGTTCGACACAAACATGCATTGGAAGATCGTGATTTTGATATCTGCGAAAATACATCCTGGTTATGGAATTGAAGAAGGGTCGCTAGTTAAGGTAATAAAATTGTGATAACACGAATTAGAGAATAGAAAAGAACTGAGTAGGTCAAAGAGAATAATTTAGACATTTATGAGAGATGGTTTCTTGAGCGAATATAGTCGTCTAGGTTTAAGGTATGGTTAAGGAAATGATTTGAATCATTTTCAAGTTTCAAGAATGATTAGAAGGTTGCGATAATGAATCTAGGGTAGAAAAAAGGTAACTCAAGACGGGGATATAGTCACATTGGTTGGTCAGTGGTTAACTATCTTGGCAATAGAGGGTGGGCAACTAAGGGGATATCAAGTACGAGTGTTTGTCTTTCTAATATAGGCGAAAGACGAAAATAATAAAGAGTTCGAAGAAGATATTATCGAATACGAATAAGTGGTTCAAAGACGATTGAAAATTTTCAAAAAGAATTGCCAAGGCAATCGCGGATGGAATTCTAGAGGCCAAATTTGACTATGTCTCCATCAACGTCGAACAATATATGAAAAGCGAACCAAAATGCACTAGGTTGATCAGACCATCATGCATCGGTTCTGATTAGACAATGTATTAGTGGGCGTCCCCAATAACACGTATGTCATGAACATGCTCGATAAAAGAATAAGCTTGCAAAACTAAGGCTAAATTAGCATCATAAGATAGTCAAAATATAAGTAAGGAATACTAATGAAGGAATAGTCGAAGATCCATTAAAATTTAAGTCTTGCCTGAAGTTTGGGCTTATGCAGTCGTCCTAGTGTTTTCTTATCTATGGCTTGGTTGAGTAGATAAGTTAGGGCCCTCTGAATTCTACAGTCTAAGTAAACTTATCAATATGGGTCAAAAGGACAAAGATTTGTTAGGTCATGAGGTATTCTACCAAACTTACAAGAGTTAAACTAGTAGTGTGATGGGACAATGGGTCAAGCAATCAAGATAAAGCACAAAGTTAAGCATTTAAGGAATTAAGTAGAACAAAATCACATATCGGATCGAAAGAATTGAGTCGAGGTTGAATCCCTATCCTTGGTCGAAAATATATCGGTATCATGGTAAAGGTTATAGTCTAGTCTTTATGACCCGAAAGTCATATCATAAAAATAGAGTACAAAGGGACGTGTTTGAGTGGGACATGATATACCTACATGAAGGTGAGCTCGTCTAGGTCTTACATATAAAATTTATTGGAAGGTAACATCTAGTATTACACTTCAAATATCAAAGTCACGGTAAAGGACACAAAAAGATCTAAAATAGAAAGTGGGAGTTCATGAAGTGGCAATTAATGCACAAACATTAAAGAAGATCAAGTTGAAGCATGAAATAAAATTAATTAAGGAATCTAGTAAAATAATTTAGGGACACAGTTTTCAGAGAGAAGATAGTCTCCTAGGTGGATATAGTCAATGAACGATTAAATCATTTCTCAAATTGCAACGGTTAGTAGGTCACGAGGGGCGGTCGAATGAGTCAATGTTGAGATACAGTCAAATAGTTTGGTAGATGACTAACAACTCTTGAGTATACACTACTATCATGGTCATGAGTGTTATGGCAATTACTATCCATCTTGGTTGCCTCTCAATACAATATCTAAATCTATTAGTTTGAATCCCTCAAAAAGTTTTCTCAATAATATTCTCAAAAAATAATCTACCATAATTTGTATCCTTTCTAAGCCGTCGACTTAAAAGCTTAATTTTCTTAAATCAATCTCGAAGTCCCTTATTACAATTATATTATCAATCCAACCTTTAAATTCAAGATTTCATGAACCATAATTTTTTTTACCAAATTTTTTGATATCCATAATCACAACTTTTAACTCAAAATCTAAATAGATTTATAAATCATTAATCATAGGACACAATTTAAAATTTGAAATTTTCCCTCAAACTCGATTTCATATCTTCCAAAATATTTTAAACCCAAATTTTACTATAATCACCTCAAACTTAAAACTCAAAATTAGAAATCATATAAATCGGAAATCGTACGACTCAATTTAAAACCTTATGATTCCTCCCTTTTTTCATAATCCAACTTTAACTCAAAATATAACTCAATTTATAAATCATTGATCATATTACAAAATTTAAAATTTGAAATCTTCCTCAAAGTCGATTTCATATCTGTCAAAAATATATAACTACCATGAGTCATAAATATCCTAAAATTAGGAATCAATTTGTTTTCTCAATTCTACTATCCTCTTGTGTATACCACTTAGTAGTAAAAATTTTAACAATCTTTTGAAGACGGTAATATCACTACTACCCAACTTGGAATTAACTAATCCTTAAGGTTAAAAATGCCTTTATAACTCAAATAAGATCTCAATACATATCAATTGTCCATGTAATCCCTGTGTTTGACCTATGAGCATATACCAGTGTAGTCATCTTCCTAACCGACATCAAAGGATAAGATTACGGTAGGAGGAGTTCTAGCAAGAGACGAATCAAGGAAGTTGATTGAGATATCGAAATGGAGTCAAGAGAGGAGATCAAGTATGTGGATGAGATCCTAAACTCTATTCCTATATGCAGGCTCACATCGGTACAGTAATGTAATCGAAGTGATAAACTCGACCTGCATGGGCCACCATAAAAACATGTAATGCCCCAGTCCTAAAATAAGTAGGACTAAGTACGTAGAAATGTCAGCTGTATACATACAAAGTACATGGGACTTGTATGTATACATAAACTGTAAAATGTAGTAAACCACAACTAACTAATCTCATCCATAAAATAAGGAAATAAAAGATATCATATAATGAATTGTCCTGATACAATATGTTGGGTGAAGACTGTCACGATCCGCACCCTAGAGTAAGAGCACGAGACGTGGGTACGTCCAGCCAACGCCACAGTGTCGGCGGTAGAACGTTGTCCTAGGTCACAACATCTAGCAATAATATACTAAGCAGTTTATACCCCCGAATGGGGGTGACATGATAAAAGTAAACTCAATCACGACTAAGGAAGAAGAAGCACGATATGATATAGAACTCAAGGAAATACAGATGATAAAATAGCAGATAGATAGATAAATAAAACTGCTGAAATGGAAGGAAATCTCCAAGTACAAACAGAGAGTCTAAGTGTCTAAGATAATACATAATCCCAGATCCCAAGTATCAATATGTACAATCATCCATAGAATACTGTAAATAAAAACATCCTAATCTAAGGGTGTGTCATCCACAGCTAGTGGGGACCTGCTGCTGGTCCAGGTCCAGGCACTCATCTAAGGTAGCACCGTAATAAGTATCCACAACAGCCTCCTCCTCGTCCTCTGTAATATTTTTAACAGGTCCAGTCAGGACAAGAGCGAGTACAATACATCTCAACAGTTCATAGCAGGTTAGAAAATATAATCATGCAGTAAAGTAAGATATAGATACTGAAGAAAATACAGTATGTAAACAGAGAAAGCTGTAATAGAAATATATATACTGTAATAGAGAACTATCAGTGGCTAGTGAGTCAGAGTACAACATAAACATGTGAATGGCATAGGAGATTCTGGGAATTATACTATAGAGTGATCTGGGAATTACACTACTTGGATATTATTCACATGTCTACTTCTACTCTCCCGTACCCCTAATCAATACACAAGGATCCAACCAGGTTATGTTATGATTCCATGCAAAGGCCCACAAGGGGTGATACATGGTAAGCCCATAAGTGGGTGATCTGGGAATGCCCATAAATGGGATGATTCAAAGAAGACTCTGTGATCATGAGAGTACATGTCACAAGTGATCATTGAACCGTGAAGCATAGTGATATGTCATGTAAGTGAAACGTACAGAACATGTAGTATACGATGCTCCCTGAGGGGATAACATCTCAAGAAAGGATCCATATAGTACTAATCCGTGTGACCAACGTGACAGTATCAAGTAAAGTAATTTAATGCAGGAAAATAATTCTAAGCAGGATATGAAATGATCAAAGAATGTACTCGCCTGGTATCTGAGTGTCCAACTGAAATGTACTGTCCGAGGAGTGGTGTCTGGCTCCTATTTAGAACAGCACAAGTCACAACAAGTCCAGAATGGTAAAATGATGTACTACAATGCATTCTGCATGAATCTAGGTTAATCTAGGCAAAGTCAACTCTTGGTCAACTCTGGTCAACCCTAGAAGTCAAACTAGGTCAACTATGGTTAAACTAGGTCAAACAAGTCTACACTAGTCTAGCAAGTCTATTCTAGGTCTAATAAAGCTATACAAGCCCAATCTAGGCTCATTAGTCAAACAGGCACACACAGGCCATAAGCTATATCATGTCTATAGGCCAACCCTAACACATACCCAAGTCAAAATCTATATCTAAATAATACACTCTTGATATATTTATGTAATCTAAAACATAACACATATATATGTATAATACATATAATTAGCATATACACAAGTTACATATATATGAGACATATATATATACTTTAATATAATCTATGCATACTTTGCAAATATCTATATTAGATACATATATATTACACATACATATATTATTTATATAGATACACATATTATATATTGTATACATTACATATATACATACATGTGCATTAGGAAAATAGGAAATATAGAGAGAGTGAGTGTGTGAGTACATCATGGTTTGTGTGTGTGTGTGATGGTGTGTGTGTAAACCCCCTAAATTTTTACTACGATTTTTTTTTAAATATTTTGTATTCATTTTGTATTTCGTATTTTGCACGTCGCATACGAGTTCTCATGGTTGAATTTGCGTAACGTGCGAGATTGCGTTCGTAATTTCTCGACGAGTGCGAATATGTGTCGAGGTACATATGTTAGAAAAATATTTTTATTATAAATTTTATAATTATTTTTATTTTATATAAAAAGGTTATTTTATTCGTCGTTTGCAAATAAATGGTGATTTGGAAATTTTGGTTTAATATTTTGCGAAATGTAAAATTTGCTTATTAAAATATTTAGTTATTTATAAAAGCTAGATCATGAAGTAATATTTAAGTATTTATAGTGATTTTCGAAATTAATTATTTCCATATTTATTTAACTATGAAAATAATATTTGAGATCTTGTTTATTTAATATTTGATTAAATATGGTAAATTAAATTGCAAAGGATTTTATTGACTATATTTAAAAATATTTTAAATGAAGAATAGAATTTATCTAGATTTGATTTGAATTGGATTGAGTTATTTTAAATCGGTTTAAATTAATAGAAGATTTATCTGATTAGGATTTAATTAATCCCAATCCCTATCCAACTGGAAATTCCCACCTCCTATAAAAGGAGAGGTACTCCTCCAGAAATTTCTATTCTCCATAATTCTCTCCACAAAATGTTGTGCACCGTGTCGGTGTCCACCATTTCCACTATGATAGATTTACATAGACATTGTTTTTCCTCCCCGTGTCCACACCCGGACACGATGACCCCATAAACCTAAAACTACGAAAACACCAAACACAAGACCACCATCATCATCGTTCCAAGTCCCTGCTCCGTCGGATTCCGGCCACAAATCCACACCCACGCCGCCATCATCACCCCGACTCAACCACCACCACCAGACAATACCGCCACAATCGCCATCATCAATATCCCCTTCGCCACCCCATCGGCCAAAGCCGGCAGCACCACTACCTCGGCAACCACCGACCACCACCATTATTATCAGACACCACCACCCCGTCCCGACATCGCCCCACACCACCACCTCCGCTGTCACCATCACCGGTGCCAACGCCGACGACCGGCCACCCGCTCGCCAGGACACCATCGTCCAACCCAGAAACCGCCAGAAAGGAAAGGGGGGAGGGAGAACCCGTACCTCGCCTGGCCGCTCCCGCCGTCTGTTCGAGCCGCCGCCGCCCACACCGGGCCACGCGCGCCGCCCGCGCATAGCCAACCACCGCCGCGTCGAGTCTTCCGCTGCGATCCTCGCAGCCAACCGCCACCCGACGGACCATTTCTCCGCCTAGGTCCACCGCTGCCGACCGGCGAGACACCACCGCATCCTCCACCAAAGTCGGCGCCGGCAACCGCTTCTCGCCGATGTCCCTGCGCTCGACGGAAGCAAACCCCACCGGTGCGCCTGCAACCGCCGCGGATCTGCCACGCCGACGGTGCCCATCCGCCGTGACCCCCGTCCGCACGAGACCTCCTCCATCCGACTCCACCGCTCCCCGCCTGGGCACCGCGCCCTGTCCGCCGACCACCGGCCCATCCGAGCCGTCCAGCCCCGGCAACCGCATCCCCCACGGCCGCCCTCTCCTTCCTCGAGAACCGCGTCACCGCCTCCGACTTCTGACCCGGCGCCACCGCGAGTCCACCACCGCAGATCCACACCCCGCCTGGGCCCGGCTCCGCCGTGTCGCGCCACCGCAGGGGTTTTCGACCGGAACCGCCGCCCTCACGAGCACCACCTCCGCCGAACTCCGAAGCGCGCCGACCGCCTGCAGGTGAGAGCTCCGACTTTATTCCCTTTCCCAATCTTTCTCTCTCTCCTTCTCTCACTGTATAGGAAAAGGAATAGATATTTAAGAGTTATTATTACTATTATTATTATTATTATTATTAGTGTTATCTATTACTGTTATTATTATTGATTTTATTATTATTATTATTATTATTATTATATTATTATTATTACTACATCATTAGTATTAATGTAAGTATTTTTGTTATAATTATGATATTTATTGATTTATGTATTTAGATATAAAAATCCTTCAAACTTTCTTGTAAAAATACATCTACAAGGTTATATATAAATATATTATACTTGGCTTGGCCTTTTCAAAATATGGTTTTAGAACCTTATATGATTTTACTAATATTTATCTAAATTATTGTTAATAAAAAAAATATGGTTTTTATCTATAAAAATATGTGTTGACAAACATAGAGGTAGCCTAAAACGATTTTTGTGATTATTAAAGTATTTTCCAAAAAAATATAGTTTAGCTATTATATTTTCTAAACATGGTATAAACACCTTTTCTACAAATCCATCAGTTATCCATTCTTGATCATGACTAAATCGTGCCTATTTTCTCATGGACTTCGGATCTCTACACATCGAACATGGCTACGGGACAGACATGACTTGTCGGATTATCGCACCACACCAAGCGTAACACCAGGCAAGATACCTTGCCATTATACTGTTTATTTTAGTTGCATTTTATTTACATATCACTGTTCATTTATTTCTAGTTCTTGATTACTGCCTGCTCAGTGATATTACTTGTATCTTGTTATTTATCTTTGATTGCATATGGACTTAGAGTTAAGGGACTACCACTAGCTTAGTGTATTGCATAAACTTTGACACTGTTGTGCCACGAGATGTGTGAGTTATGAGTAGCATATAGTCTACGGACTTGCGTGTTGGCTGATCACTGATGCGTGCAGGACGTACGTTAGGTCTAACTGTCAATAGTTGTGTGATAGAAGACTTGACGGTTAGTAGAGATACATGGTCGTGGATGCGACATGATAGGTACATTGGGTGGGGAGAACATTTTCTTATCGTATGGGCTTCTATTGCACTTCCCTTGTAACCCGGAAGCTCCACTGAAGATACGGGTCTGAGAGGCTCAGGTTGGCCACTGTCATTTTTGAACGTCATGCTCTCGGTCACTGGTGCCCAAGTGGGGACTATACTAGATCCCATTACAGCCAGGGCTCATGCGACGAAAGGTTTGTTCTCACTGCATGTTTCCTTTAGTTTGGTTAGATTACCTTATTGTGTCTTGTCACTTTCTTTGATTGTGGCATATTTTATATTCAGTATTATATGGCATGTTGATGTATCTTGTTACGTCCCTCTGAGGACCTGGTTATCTCGCCAGGTATGTGTGTGTTATTATCTTTCGCATGTGTTCTAGTCGTGGCCATGATTGTCACTATTCTCCGAGGATGATTGCGCTTTGATCGCCTTCGCTTCGTTCGCCAAACTCATTGTATTTTCCATGTATTTTTCCTTAATTGTTGGTAGTGGATTTGTCTCCGCCCAACGATTGTATACATGACAAATTCAAAATTTTCTTTATATCATTATTTATCTTTGTGGATAAGATTTAGTACCTTGGTTACTGCATTTTACAGCTTATGTATATATACGAGGGTCCATATACTTCGTATGTATATAGCTGACATGATTACGTTCTAGTCCTACGTATTTTGGAACTGGGGCGTTACATGTTTTTGTGGTGGCCCATGCAGGTCTAGTTTGCCGTTTCGGTTACATGATTGAACCAAACGGACCTGCAATATAGGATTAGAGTTTAGAATCTCATCCACCTACTTGACTTCCTTCCTTGACTTCAAATTCCGAACTCTCATTCGACCTCCTTGAATTGCATCTTGCTTGACTCCTTCTACCATAAATTCTTAGTTTCGTGTTTAGTAAGATGACTACACTAGTATATGCCCATAGGTTAAACACATGGCTAGATGGATTGCATTGACAATTAATATGCATGGATTTTATTTGAGTTGTAGAGGCATTTATTTTTCTAAAAAGTATGATTTTAAGGATTAGTTAATTTCAAGTTGGGTAGTAGCATATTACCGCCTTCAATGGATAGTTGGAACTTTATTTTTGCTATTACATGGTGGTATACACAAGAGAATAGCTAGATCGAGGAAACAAATTTATGATTTATGATTTTTGGAAATTGTGAAATAGTTTATAATTTATTGGGATATGAAATCGATTTGGAAAACATCTTTAAATTGTGACACATGATTTACGATTAAGTTCAAGTTTGGATTGAATATGTTAAAAGTTTATCTCGAATTTATTAAAGTGGTTTAAATTATAAGTTATGATTTTGTAACGACTAGAGAATATGAAGGGTTTACGATTCACGGTTTATTAGGGAGCTTGAGGTTTTAAATTGAGTCATATGATTTTGAGTTATTTAATTTTGAGTTTAAGAGATGATGGTAAAAAGTTTGTTTAAAATATTTTTGGAAGATATGAAATCGACTTTGAAGGAAAATTTTTTAATATTTAAAATTTGCTCATATGATCTATGATTTATAAAGTTATTTAAATTTTGAGTTTAAAGCCTCGACTGCGGACATTTAAGTTTTGGTGAAAAAAAGAAAAAAAAAAGGGTGGAAGAGTAGTTGTGACTTATTGGAAGCTAGATGTACACATTTGAAGGATATAGAATTAAATTTGGGAGTTATTTAAATATTCTATTTTGTAGTATAAATTTCGGCTGATAAACTTATTAAATGTTGAGTTTAAGTTATGAGAAAAAAAGGGTTATCATTCAAGTTGCGATATACAAGGGTTGTTTCGAGATTGACTAGAGATTTAAAATTGTGATTTAAGTTGACAGTCTAATATAATTGAAATTTTGGCGAAGTATTTTGAAAATTTTATTGAGAAACTTTTGAGGAACATGAAATTTTAGATTAGATCATATATTGGTAGGGAACCAAGAAGCATATAAGGTCACCATAGTGAGAAAGAAGTATTCCACATTAGATTGCCATGCCACCTATGACTATAATATTGCATATACACAAGTATAGTTAGTCATCGACCAAACCGATGAACATATCTTTGACTTACTCGACCTTCCCTCAAATCTAGATCATTATTCATGACCATCTAATTGTTCGAAACTTAGAAATGATTAGAGTCGTTCCCTTGACCATACCCTTATCTATGAGACTATTTTCTCTCTAGAAACTGTGCTCTAACTTATTTTACCTTGATCTACGAGATTTCCTAAATTATCTTTATGCTTTAACCTTTTATTTTGTGCATTAATTAGTACCTTATGAAAACCCACTTTCTATTTTGATCATTCGACGTTCCCTATCGTGACTTTGATATTTGAAGCACAGCACTAGACTTTTCCTTCCCACAAATTTCACATGCAAAACCTAGACGAGCTCACCTTCATGTAGGTATATCATGTCCCACTAAAACACGTCCCCTTGTACTCTATTTTTATGGTACGACTTTCGGGCCATAAAGACTCAACTATAACCTATACCATGGTACCGATATACTTTTGACTATATATTTGGACTCAATCTCGACTCAAATCTTCGACCCGATTGCAGTCTACTGAATCCGTTAAATGCTTAACCTTGTGTTTATCTTGACTGCTTAACCCTTGTCATTTTGTTTTCTTGTAATATCTTGATTTACTTAGACCCATAACATATTTAGCTCTTCAATATCAGCAACGCTTACTTTTCTCCCTTCCAATTAAAATTGCTTACTCATATTTTACTATAATTTCTTCGTTGTTTATGCAACCTTGTTCCTTGTTTGATTCCCTTATGCGAAATAAAATTTGATCATGACAATCTTGGGCTAGTAGAGGTTAGATTGGAGAACCCCACAATATGGATGAATAATAAAGTGGTTAAGATAATTACGAGATTATGAGCTATAGGTGGGACATAAATGGAAATGTGCAATAAATCCGAATCAATAAAGTAAGGAATGATATATTATGTTTTGATAAAACACTCGAGGATAAATAGACTTCGCAAATTTCAAATTTTGTTTTAAGGTAACTATATATCGAGTGGAAAATCTTCTAAAGTGTTGGGGGTTTAAGAACCAAATAAATATATAAAATTTAGGGATGCAAATTTTTGGATAAAGGCAATGTTGACGTTATGATGGTATTAGCTTTCAAGGATGACCAATTGTTGAAGAAAGAAACATTTACATATTTGATTAAGTTCTAAGATGATCATGAATACAAATTTAAGATGAGTTTCAATTCTACCATCAAAGAGATGAGATGGTTGAATTCAAATTTCCGAGAGAAGTGACTAATAAGTATTTTAGAAAAATTTGCAATTATGATGATAGAAGATTGAGTTATGAAGGTATACGAATAGTTTTCGAGATTTATCATTGAAGACGGATTTTTGATACCCATGGATGCGTTGACCAACAAATACAAATCGTAGTAAGAAGATTTTAACTTTCACTTGGGACAAATTGGTTGAAGGTTTGGAATTTTAATTTTTGGAGGGATTATAACTTGGGAGATTTATGGATTCCAAATTTGAGACTATTGAAATTCTAGGACGAGATATAGGGACATAGAGTACAATTATGATCGAAATTATTTTGTTATAATTTTAAGGGAACGTGGTACGAAAGTAATTTTTTTGGAAATAACGAGTTATGATAAGAGAGATTATACGAATATTGATAATGTCAAGGATTAAGGATTTTATTACCTACTTATGAGGTTGCCCTTTTTAAGGTAAATGTTAAGATTGATCGAGCTAAACACTGATTGATTGTCATGATCGAAATCTAAAATCATCGGAATTTTGTTCTAGTCAATCGAATGACTCATTGCCATTGAAATGTCACTCGCATCCTCAACGAATATTTCGTTTGCATTCTCGTGACCACATACATCTATTCGAATAAACACTTTCCATCCCCTTCGCCTTACCTACCCTAATTTTTCCTAAATTTCGAGGACGAAATTCTTTTAAGTTGGGTAGGATGTAAACCCCCAAAATTTCTACTATGATTTTTTTAAAATATTTTGTATTCATTTTGTATTTCGTATTTTGCACGTCGCATACAAGTTCTCATGGTTGAATTTGTGTAACGTGCGAGATTGCGTTCGTAATTTTTCGACGAGTGCGAATATGTGTCGAGGTACATATGTTAGAAAAATATTTTTATTATAAATTTTATAATTATTTTTATTTTATATAAAAAGGTTATTTTATTCGTCGTTTGCAAATAAATGGTGATTTGGAAATTTTGGTTTAATATTTTACGAAATGTAAAATTTGCTTATTAAAATATTTAGTTATTTATAAAAGCTAGATCATGAAGTAATATTTAAGTATTTATAGTGATTTTCGAAATTAATTATTTCCATATTTATTTAACTATGAAAATAATATTTGAGATCTTGTTTATTTAATATTTGATTAAATATGGTAAATTAAATTACAAAGGATTTTATTGACTATATTTAAAAATATTTTAAATGAAGAGTAGAATTTATCTATATTTGATTTGAATTGGAATGAGTTATTTTAAATCGGTTTAAATTAATAGGAGATTTATCTGATTGGGATTTAATTAATCCCAATCCCTATCCAACTGGGAATTCCCATCTCCTATAAAATGAGAGGTACTCCTCCAGAAATTTCTATTCTCCACAATTCTCTCCACAAAGTGTTGTGCACCGTGTCGGTGTCCACCATTTCTACTATGATAGATTTACATAGACATTGTTTTTCCTCCCCGTGTCCACACCCGGACACGATGACCCCATAAACCTAAAACTACGAAAACACCAAACACAAGACCACCATCATCATCGTTCCAAGTCCCTGCTCCGCCGAATTCTGGCCACAAATCCACACCCATGCCGCCATCATCATCCCGACGCAACCACCACCACCAGACAATACCGCCACCATCGCCATCATCAACATCCCCTTCGCCACCCCATCGGCCAAAGTCGGCAGCACCACTACCTCGGCAACCACCGACCACCACCATTATTATCAGACACCACCACCCCGTCCCGACATCGCCCCACACCACCACCTCCGCTGTCACCATCACCGGTGCCAACGCTGGCGACCGGCCACCCTCTCGCCAGGACACCATCGTCCAATCTAGAAATCGCCAGAAAGGAAAAGGAGGGAGAACCCGTACCTCGCCTGGCCGCTCCCGTCGTCTGTTCGAGCCGCCGCCGCCCACACCGGGCTGCGCGTGCCGCCCGCGCACAGCCAACCACCGCCGCGTCGAGTCTTCCGCTGCGATCCTCGCAGCCAACCGCCACCCGACGGACCACTTCTCCGCCTAGGTCCGTCGCTGCCGACCGACGAGCCACCACCGCATCCTCCACCGAAGTCGCCGGCATCCGTTTCTCGCCGATGTCCCTGCGCTCGACGGAAGCAAACCCCACCGGTGCGCCTGCAACCGCCGCGGATCCGCCACGCCGACGGCGCCCATCCGCCGTGACCCCCGTCCGTACGCGAGCTCCTCCATCCGACTCCATCGCTCCCCGCCTGGGCACCGCGCCCTGTCCGCCGGCCACCGGCCCATCCAAGCCGCCCAGCCCCGGCGACCGCATCCCCCACGGCCGCCCTCTCCTTCCTCGAGAACCGCGTCACCGCCTCCGACTTCTGACCCGGCGCCACCGCGAGCCCACCACCGCAGATCCACACCCCGTCTGGGCTCGGCTCCGCCGTGTCGCGCCACCGCAGGGGTTCCCGACCGGAACCGCCGCCCTCACGAGCACCACCTCTGCCGAACTCCGAAGCGCGCCGACCGCCTGCAGGTGAGAGCCCCGACTTTATTCCCTTTCCCAATCTCTCTCTCTCTCTCTCTCCTTCTCTCACTGTATAGGGAAAGGAATAGATATTTAAGAGTTATTATTATTATTATTATTATTATTATTATTAGTGTTATCTATTACTGTTATTATTATTGATATTATTATTATTATTATTATTATTATTATTATTATTATTATTATATTATTATTATTATTATTATTACTACATCATTAGTATTAATGTAAGTATTTTTGTTATAATTATGATTTTTATTGATTTATGTATTTAGATATAAAAATCCTTCAAACTTTCTTGTAAAAATACATCTACAAGGTTATATATAAATATATTATACTTGGCTTGGCCTTTTCAAAATATGGTTTTAGAACCTTATATGATTTTACTAATATTTATCTAAATTATTGTTAATAAAAAAAAATATGGTTTTTATCTATAAAAATATGTGTTGACAAACATAGAGGTAGCCTAAAATGATTTTTGTGATTATTAAAGTATTTTCCAAAAAAATATAGTTTAGCTATTATATTTTCTAAACATGGTATAAACACCTTTTCTACAAATCCATCAGTTATCAATTCTTGATCATGACTAAATCGTGCCTATTTTCTCATGGACTTCGGATCTCTACACATCGAACATGGCTACAGGACAGACATGACTTGTCGGATTATCGCACCACACCAAGCGTAACACCAGGCAAGATACCTTGCCATTATACTGTTTATTTTAGTTGCATTTTATTTACATATCACTGTTCATTTATTTCTAGTTCTTGATTACTGCCTGCTCAGCGATATTACTTGTATCTTGTTATTTACCTTTGATTGCATATGGACTTAGAGTTAAGGGACTACCACTAGCTTAGTGCATTGCATAAACTTTGACACTGTTGTGCCACGAGATGTGTGAGTTATGAGTAGCATATAGTCTACAGACTTGCGTGTTAGCTGATCACTGATGCGTGCAGGACGTGCATTAGGTCTAACTGTCAATAGTTGTGTGTTAGAAGACTTGACGGTTAGTAGAGATACATGGTCGTGGATGCGACATGATATGTACATTGGGTGGGGAGAACATTTTCTTATCGTATGGGCTTCTATTGCACTTTTCTTGTAACCCGAAAGCTCCGCTGGAGATACGGGTATGAGCCTCTCAGGTTGGCCACTGTCGTTTTTGAACGTCATGCTCTCGGTCAATGGTGCCCAAGTGGGGACTATACTAGATCCCATTACAGCCAGGGCTCTTGCGACGAAAGGTTTGTTCTCACTGCATGTTCACTTTAGTTTGGTTAGATTACCTTATTGTGTATTGTCACTTTCTTTGATTGTGGCATATTTTATATTCAGTATTATATGGCATGTTGATGTATCTTGTTACGTCCCTCTGAGGACCTGGTTATCTCGCCAGGTGTGTGTGTTATTATCTTTCGCAGGTGTTCTAGTCGTGGCCATGATTGTCACTATTCTTCGAGGATGATTGCGCTTTGATCGCCTTCGCTTCGCCCGCCAAACTCATTGTATTTTCTATATATTTTTCCTTACTTGTTGGTAGTGGATTTGTCTCAGCCCAACGATTGTATACATGACAAATTCAAAATTTCCTTTATATCATTATTTATCTTTGTGGACGAGATTTAGTACCTTGATTACTGCATTTTACAGCTTATGTATATATACGAGGGTCCATATACTTCGTATGTATACAGCTGGCATGATTACGTTCTAGTCCTACGTATTTTGGAACTGGGGCGTTACAGTGTGTGTAAGAGTGGGTGAACTGTGACAGGAAAAACAAGGAGTGCGTGATGATGATTCAGTCCAACCTGGACAGCAGTGTGTGAAGGGAAAATCACATGTAATCCCCTAATTCCCAGTTTCAGAAAATAAAAAAGGAATGAAACCAATACAGTTTTAATCCTACACTAACTCAAGTTCTATTCCAGACTTTTGAAACAGTTTTCTCAACCAAAAACTCAGATTTTTAATAACACTTGCAGGGAGAAAAGAAGGAAATCAATTCAGTATAACCTACCCTAATCACAGGTTACAATGAACTCAGATTTTTGAGTTCATAACCTCCAGGAAATCTCAACAACAGTTTGCAGTATTTTCATAATAGTCCAATACCACATATCACCCTCATTTCGAATCAATTCACCATCATTTCAAACCAAATTCGACATACCAGTAGATAACTTATAGGAGGACAGTTTTAGGAACTTAAATATGTAATTAACATCATTTAGATTAATCAAAATGAATGATAAAATTCATAATCAAAAACTGGAAAAAAATAGTAAATGAACCCTTGTATCAGACTTTGGGAAAAAATTGGAAATGATGATTAAAATATAAAATAAAATGCAAAACATTGGTTGGTAAAGTAAATATAACTTGTGCACGTGTCTTAGGGAGTGTTTTGTGTCCACCACAATGTGACACGACGTGTCCACATACAAACAAACACCAATCGGGCACACAGACACTGCACAGTGCACTGTCTCGTGCACAGGTGCACGCGTGTCGTGCACCCGACACGACACGAACTAGGACTCGTGGTTGTGTCCACACCTAGGTTAGGTCTAGGTGCACGTTTCCAATAGCCTGCAGCATGTCCAAAGTGTCGCGTGTCCAATGTATTGAGCCGTATCAGTGGCTTAAAACCACAGTGCACAGAACAGTGCAAACCCCGTGCGCGATCGATTACTCCCCAACCCGAGCATGAGACTCGATGAAACTTTGGGGGCTTGATGTCAGTGCATGCCCCCTCGAGTCCACCAAGTTTCGTGTCAGTTGATCCCGTGTCGTGTCCTGTAGAAGCCCCGAGTGGCAGGGGATGCGCCTGGGCCGCGCGCGCGTGTCCAAACACATGTGCACGAGTGTCAAAACAACACGACACGAACTCGATACTGACTCAGAGCAATAGAAACGTGTAAGCGACACTAAAATATAATTTTCCATTCAAATAGTTTCACAAAAACAAAACAAAATGTCCATTGGGGCATTTCGTCAAACACTTACACGCATCACTGATACGTGTCCGATACGGACACGTACAGGACACAAAATCTACAAAACCTATTTCTACAGGACCAGGACACTTAGGGCTAGGCATTCATGCAATTAAAACCTAATTTTAATGGGTGGATTAGGATTTTTACCTATGGTGTTCTCCAACACAAAAACTCCTTGAATGAGGATTCCCAAAAGCCACCAAACTCCTTCAAATTGATAAAAAACTGAGATAAACAAATTCCAACAGCAAGAAAACATCAATTAGAATCTATTGCAATTTGTTTGGATTAAAAGGAGTTAAAATGGATTTTCTAGGGATTTATGGAGTTGGAAAAATACCTCTTTCTAAACTTGCTCTTTCCTAAAGAGGCTAGCCCTAAATGGAAGAGAATACTTATAGAGGGGATTCCAATGTGGGTGTAGTGGCTGGACAAATAATGTTAGGGTTAGGGTTAGGCATAGTTAATGGGCTTTGGGCTTCTATGGCTAGTTATTGATTAAGGGTTCAATCACAAGTCATGGCTTATGACTTAATAATCTAACTTAAGTCAAATAACCATACCATGGGTCAACTCTAGTCTAACTAGGGTAGCATGACGTAACCAAGTCCAAACTCAACTAGGGTTAGCTCCTAGGTTAGTCTACCATGGTCATTGCTAGTCAAAGTCAACCTAGTCAACCTAGTCAACCCTCATTCAAACAATTCCAAAATAAATTCTAAAAATTCCCATAAATTCAAATAAATTATAATAAATTCAAATAATCCCAAAAATAACAAAAATACCCTCAATCTAGAAATGTGGTAGTGACAAATCTATCCTCCTTAAAAGAATTTCGTCCTCGAAATTGAAAGGCGAAATGCAACTGATGAGAAGGATAGAAAGTATACCTCACGGTCCAAAAAGATAAGGGTAACGCTCGCGCATCTCATCCTCCCGCTCCCAGGTTGACTCTCCTGGAGAATGATGCCTCCATACGACGCGTACCAAGGGTATCACCTGGTTCCTCAGAACCTTCTCCCGTCGATCCAGTATCTCCACTGGCTGCTCTGGATAGCTGAGAGAAGGTCCAACCTTAATCTCCGAATGATCGAGCACATGGCTAGGGTCAGCCACGTACCGTCTCAACTGTGATACATGGAATACGTTGTGGACCCCCACAAGTACAGGTGGCAAGTCTAGCCTGTATGCCACGTCACCGACTCTCCCGCTGATAACGAAAAGGCCGATGAAGCGCGGGCAAAGCTTCCCGCCTCCACCAAAATGTATCGTACCACGAGTCGGAGATATCCTCAAGAAAACTTGGTCTCCGACCTAATCACAAGCAAGGTCTCAATTAATTATAATAAACAAACATGATTAATAAAACACAAATAATCAAACCTAAATCTAATCCTACTCTAATCTGTACCTCAAACTCCAAGGGCCTCCGGTAGCTATCGGCCCAGTGCCGATGTCTGTCCTGCGCCACGCGAAGTCTGTCCCTGATGAGCTTCACCTTCTCGGCTGCGTCAACAACCATCTTTAGCCCCAGTAAAGCTCGCTCACCAACATCATCCCAAGATAAGGGTGTACGGCACCTACGTCCGTACAGAGCCTCGAAAGGTGACTTCTCAATACTGGCCTGGAAACCATTGTTGTAAGCAAACTCTACCAAATAAAGATGATCCTCCCAGGAACCTCCAAAGTCCAGGACGCACGTCCGCATCATATCCTCAAGTGTCTGAATAGTCCTCTCTGACTGTCCGTCCGTCTGGGGGTGGTATGCAGTACTAAACTTGAGCTGAGTGTCCAAGCTAATCTGCAGACTCCTCCAGAAATGGGAAGTAAAGCGACTATCCCGATCTGAGATGATGCTGACCAGAACTCCGTGAATCCTGACTATCTGCCGCATATACATCTCCGCCAGCCTCTGTCACGACCCGCACCCGCTAAAAGGGCACGTGACGCGACAACGCCCAGCCCTCACCAGAAAAACGGTATGGAACGCTGTGGATTTTCTAGTCTGACAACAGTTTATATATATAACAAAACATGTCGAGAATATAGTCAACTCCGAACGGAGGACAAGCAATGAATATATATACGTGCTCAATCACAACTCTAAGATGATAAGTAAAGACTGAAAGATAAAGACAACAAGACGATAAAATATAACCTGTCAAGTCCAGATACAAATAATATACAAGTCCAGTCTCTAATGCAGTCCAAAATATAATACAGTCTCAAAAGTAAATGGAAACTAAGTCCAGTACAAAGACCTACTCTAACTAAACAAGAGGTATGGTCTCGTCAGGCGGAGCTACGCCCTGCGGGACCAAGTCTAGCCCACTACGTCGTCCGGACCGTAGTAGGTACTGCAATCTCTCTCGTCGATATCTGTAATATTTTATCAACAGTCCAGTCAGGATGGAACGAGTACATATATCTCATAACAGATCTCAAGATAGAATAAAAGCTATAAGACTGTAAATAGAGCATATACAATGAATCATGGAGTGTACATGTATGTATCATGGCATGGTAAGCTGTAAAGCTAGAGCTAGAACAAGAAAATAGAACGAGATCATGGCATGTACACAAATCAAGGTAAGCTATATATCCAATGTGTGTGAGTAATAGTTTCAGCTTGTGATCGGCTTGGGTACCTGTCAAGAATCGGCCTGGCAAGTCATAAGTGCGGTATATGACTCACACTGTTCGGGAATGCGGGATGGATCTGATCACAGGCCTACGCTACTACTCCCCCTATCCCAACTGGTAGAATGGATCCAAACCGGACACGTCACTGCACGGGATTCTAATGAGAAGGTAGCTAGCCTTCTCTAGAATCAGTGACCATATATTGAGCAAGAGCTACAAGGGTGCTTGCACAATACATCCCAACCTAAGAAGGAGAAAACATCTCTCGTCGGGATCCAAGAATACCAATACGTGAGAACCATGTGTCGGGAATAAGCATATCAATACTAAGTACATGAATCATAACAGTTATCATAAATTGGGAATAAGTATCAGAGAATGTACTCGCCTGTAAGATGATAATATACGTCGACTGGATCAACTGCAGTATCTCGAGGACCTATAGAGAACAAGACGTATCAATACTATGTTTAGGAAGTAAAGTTAAATCAAAATAAACCCTATTTAGTCATTCTAGGTCAAGACATGTCTAGTCGGGTCAATCTTGGTCATTGGAGAACATTAGAAGTTAATCCAGATCAATCTAGGTCAAAAACTGGCTTACCGTTGACTTTTGGTCAACGGGTCAACTCTAGTCAACTCTAGGTCAACCCTAGGTCACTGGTGACTAATAGTTGACTTTTAGTCAACTGTCCAAGTTAAATGGAATTTGGAACTAAATTGGGTAAAGTGTTGACCCATAGTTGACTTTTAGTCCAAAAAGTCAACCGTGGTCAACCGGGTCCAAGACTAGGTTTAGACAGCTAATCCTACTTATTACCAACCTATACAACCCATATCCAAGTCCATCTTGGACTTGGAAACTCGAATCTTGGCCGTGGGCCAAATCCCTATTTTACCCTTTTTAAGGGTAAAATTCTACCTTCGGCGATTACCCCGTTAGCCTACCTACGCTAGTTATTTTGACCCGTGCTCCCTAGGGTAGTAGGGTACTATCCTATAGGTTCGTTATCTACCAAAATACCTAGATAAAATGGACGTCTAGTCCACCTTATGACCCGTTGCAGATATCTTGGATATTTCAAGATACGCGCTGACACGGCGCGATACCGACGCCCTACGACTCCGATTTCCACTCGGAAGCTTACCCGCAAAATCTAAATCACGTAACCTAGGCCTATGTCAAGTTTCATCGCGATCCGATGCTCCGGGCTCAATTTTCCCTTCTAACTCAATTTCTACCAAAAAGTCCCTTTTTAGTCTCGTTCTAATTCTCCTCTTTGATTCTCAATTCTAGTTCTTCTTCTTCTTAACTTCTCTAATCTTCTTCTTACTCCTCCTTCCTACTCTTCTTCAATTTCCTAACTTCTCCTAGTTTTCTTCTTCTCCAACTTCCTTCTCATTCTAATTTCCTTCCTTCTTCTTAATTCTTTTCCTTCCTTCTTCTATCTAACTTCTCATCTATTTCTCTATATATATAAACATATATATATATCTATATGTATATACCTACATATACACCTATACATAGGGTACTAGGGGGGTTTAAAGGGGTGTACAGGGGGGTGTATGGGGGGGGGGGGGAAGGAGCTGCCAAGGCAGCTCCTGCTGCTGTTGCTACTGCTGCATTTGCTACTGCAGCTGCTGCTGCTTATGCTATGCTGCTGCTGCTGCTTTGAGCTGCTGCTGCAGCTCCTGTAGCTGCTGCTGCTCTTCCCTTCTTCTCCTACTTCACTCCTCCCTCTCCTCTCTTTATATATATATCAATACATATATACCTATCTATCTATATATCTATATATCTATTTCTATATATATATAACCAATATCTAATCCTCTAACCTCCCATCTATATATATATATATACACACATACATCTCTACATATATACACACACACATCTCTACGTATATACACACACACATGTACATATTATATATACATACATATATATAAATACACATATACATCTATATATATCTCCACAACCACACACACAACCACACCACCACTCTCATTCTCATCCCACCACTCTCTACACACACATACACAAATACATACATACATATATATTCCTATATATATATCTATACATACACATATATTATATATATATATATATATATATATATATATATATATATATATATATATATATATATATATATATATATATATATATACCCAAAAAATATATATATATATATATACCATTAACATATAAAACCCCTAATTAACACTAACCAAATTTCTAGGAAGAACCTACAAAATAGAGGGCAAAGTGTAGAGAATTGAATTCTCTATATTTAATGTAAAGAACATAAATGAAAAGGAGTTATTAATGAGGGATTGATGACAAACCTAAATGTTGTTTGGAGAGAGAGAGAGAGCTTGGAGAGAAAGAATTTGAGAAAGAGAGAGAAAGAGGTTACTTTGTGGAGAAGTCAAAGGGGGGGGGGGGAAGGACTTTCATGGCCGGCCACCCCATGGGCTATTGGGTTGGGATCCAATAGCCCACAACCCATTAACCCTAGTTTGGTTTTATTTGAATTCGGGTTGGTTCGGTTTGATTCGGTTTGATTCTAAATACAAATTTAGCCTCTAAAATGACTAATTAAGTCATGGAAATTAGGTTAATAATTTCTAGCCTAATTATGATGGTACATGGGCTAAGCCCAGCTAGTATGGGGGTCCCACTAGGGTCCAGGCTACCCGGGTCTCCAAATTGAGTCCGAATTGGATTAAATCCAAACCAACCCAAATAAATTCCTAAAAATCACATAAAATCTAATAAAATTCCTAAAATATTTTAAAACTTGAAAATGACAAAAATACCCCTAATTTGAAAACAGGGGGTAACAAATCTACCCTCCTTAAAAAAATTTCGTCCTCGAAATTGAATGAGAACTAACATAGCAATCATGAACAGAACAAGGAAGAAAAGAAAGAATTTTACCTCAAGGCTCGAAAAGATATGGGAATCGCTCCCGCATGTTGTCCTCCCTCTCCCAGGTGGACTCACCTGGAGAGTGGTGTCTCCATGCAACTCGAACCAAGGGAATGACCTGGTTCCGGAGCACCTTCTCTCTTCGGTCCAAGATCTCGACCGGCTTCTCTGGGTAACTGAGTGTCGGTCCCACCTTGATCTCGGAGTGGTCTAAGACGTGACGGGGATCTGCCACGTACCGTCTCAGCTGCGACACGTGGAACACACTGTGCACTCCCTCTAGTGCAGGCGGTAACTCTAGTCGGTAAGCCACTGCACCGACCCTGCCCAGGATACGGAATGGTCCGATGTATCGTGGACTAAGCTTCCCGCCGCCACCAAAACGAATCGTGTCACGCGTCGGAGAAATCCGCAGAAAGACAAGATCATCAACCTAGAACAAAATACAAGACTTAGAGCTTGATCTAAAACAATCACAATCAGACTCAAATACTAGAAAAATCTAAATTATACCTCAAACTCCAATGGCCTCCGGTGGCTATCGGCCCAATGCCGCTGCCGATCCTGCGCCACCCGAAGTCTATCTCTGATAACCCTGACCTTCTTTGCAGCATCCACCACCATCTCAGGGCCAAGCAAAACCCTCTCACCGACATCATCCCAAGACAAGGGAGTACGGCACCTCCGTCCGTATAGAGCCTCGAAAGGTGACATCTCTATACTGGCTTGGTAGCTGTTGTTGTAAGCAAACTCTACCAAGTGAAGGTGGTCCTCCCAAGATCCCCCGAAGTCCAAGACACAGGTACGTAGCATATCCTCGAGGGTCTGAATCGTCCTCTCCGACTGCCCGTCTGTCTGGGGGTGATATGCTGTACTGAACTTGAGCGATGTGCCCAAGCTAAGCTGCAAACTCTGCCAGAAGTGGGAAGTGAATCGGCTGTCCCGATCCGAGACTATACTCACTGGCACCCCGTGTAATCGGACTATCTGCCGCACGTACATCTCGGCCAACCTCTCCGTCGACAAACCCACTTTGAAAGGCAAAAAGTGGGCCGATTTGGTCAATCGATCAACAATGACCCAAATCGCATCCTTCCCTCATGGAGAGCACGGAAGCCCAGATAAGTCCATAGTGATATGCTCCCACTTCCACTCAGGAATGGGTAGTGGCTGGAGCAATCCACCGGGTCTCTGCCTCCCGGCCTTCACCTGCTGGCACACTAAACATCTCGACACGAACTGAGCCACCTCACGTTTCATGCCATACCACCAAACATGCTGTCTCAAGTCTCTATACATCTTGTTGGCTCCGGGATGCATAGAGTACTGAGAACGGTGTGCCTCCTGAAGAACCTCCTCCCGAAGTCCTCCGCTCGGCACGCACAATCTGGTACCATGCCTCAACGACCCATCCCCTGCTAAAGAGAACTCATCCAACAGCCCTATCTGGACCTGCTCCCTGATGACCCTCAGAGCCTCATCCTCAAACTGAGCTGCCCTGACTCTCTCTATCAGCTCCGACTGCACCTGCAGACCCAACATCTGTGCCTCGAACCCAGGAACTATCACCTCTATGCCCAAGCTCTCCAGATCTGCCAGAAGGTGACGATCCATCGTCAAACACATAGCCACGGGATACCTGCTCAAAGCATCCGCGACCACGTTGGCCTTTCCCAGATGGTACTGCAAGGATATATCAAAATCCTTCATCAGCTCTAACCATCGCCTCTGCCTCATATTCAGCTCCTTCTGGGTAAATACGTACTTCAAGCTCTTGTGATCTGTATAGATCTCAACTCGCTCTCCGTACAGATAGTATTTCCACAGCTTCAAAGCAAAGATGATCGCTGCCAGCTCCAGATCGTGGGTAGGGTAATTCCTCTCATGAGGACGTAACTGCCTAGATGCATAGGCAATTACCTTCCCATGCTGCTGAAGCACACAACCTAAACCCCGTCCTGAAGCATCACTGTAGATCGTATAACCACCAGATCCAGATGGCAGCATCAAGACAGGAGCTGTAGTCAACCTCGCCTTCAACTCCTCGAAGGCGGCCTGACACTCATCGGACCAAACAAACTCCTCGTCCTTCCTGGTAAGGCGGGTCATCGGCTGGGCAATCCTGGAAAAGTCCTGCACGAACCTCCGGTAGTAATCTGCCAGACCCAGAAAACTTCGAACCTCTGCTACTGAGCTCGGCGTCGACCATGACTCCACTGCAGAAATCTTCTTCGGATCCACTGAAATCCCTTCGCCAGAGACAACATGGCCTAGGAACTCCACGTGATCCAAGAAGAACTCGCACTTGGACAGCTTCCCATACAGCTGCTCCCTCCTGAGAGTGTCCAACACAATCCTCAGGTGCTCCTCATGCTCCTCTGGTGTCTTCGAGTAGATGAGAATGTCATCAATGAAGACCACCACGAACTTGTCAAGGTACTGGTGAAATACCTTGTTCATCAAGTTCATGAATACCGCTGGGGCGTTGGTCAACCCAAACGGCATGACGGTATACTCATACTGGCCATAGCGGGTCCGACAGGCAGTCTTCGGAATGTCATCCCGCTTCACCTTCAGCTGATGGTACCCGGTACGCAAGTCGATCTTCGAGAACACCCTCGCGCCGCTCAACTGGTCGAACAAGTCATCAATCCTCGGCAGAGGATACTTGTTCTTGATGGTAAGGTTGTTGAGCGCCCTGTAATCAATACATAGACGTACCGTACCATCCTTCTTGGGGACAAAAAGAACTGGCGCGCCCCAAGGTGAAGAACTAGATCGAATAAAGCCCTTGTCCTCCAGCTCGTCGACCTGCTTCTTCAGCTCCGCTAACTCAATGTTGTTGATTCTATAGACGTGCTGGGAGATGGGCTCAGCACCCCGGCACTAGATCTATAGAAAACTCAACATCACGATCTGGTGGCATCCCGGGCAGCTCCTCGGGAAAAACATCCAAGAACTCAGCAATGAGTGGATGTGGCAACACCGGCCCCGCCAACAATGCTCCGCAGAATCCATCTCCCTGCTCCACTGTACCCCTGGTGAACTCATACTCCGGCTCTCCCGACGGCCTAAATAGAATCCTGCCCCCTCTGCAGTCGATGCTAACGTGGTGCGTGCTCAACCAATCCATACCGAGTACCACATCGTAACTCGAAAGTGGCATTACGAGCAGACACACACTCAGTTCCCGGCCTCTCAAAGAAACTCTCCGCCCCTTGCAAACATTATTAACTAGGATGATGCCATTCCCAGTCATAATCTTGCAAGTCCTACCCAGATATTCAGCAATAATATTGTGCCTAAGAGCAAAAGAAACAGACACAAAACTGTGCGTAGCACCAAAATCAAATAAGGCCAAAGCTGGAAAAGGATCGAGCAGAATAGAACCTGTAACAACATCCGCAATAGGCTCCATCTCCTCGGCTGCAAGAGTAAAGGCTCTATCCTGACCACCCCTCTGCTGGCGGTGCTGAACAAACTGCTGCTGCTGAGTCGGAAGCGGACCTCGCTGCTGAACTACCGGCACACTAGCTGGTGCCCTCTGAACGGGTGCCCTCTGAGCAGCTCCAGTAACACGGGGGTTCTTGGGACACTCCCGCATCTGATGCCCAGCGGCACCACAAAAGAGACACAGCCCCAGTCTCCTCCTACAGAACTCGAAGAGATGACCGGGCTTCTTACAGAAGTGGCACGGTGGATCATCCTGCCCTGGACGCTGCTGACTCCTCTGGACAGACGCTCTGGCCTGCCCCTGATGCTGGTGATGCTGGAACGACTGATGCTGAAGCTGAGGGCGCTTAGCAGGCCCTGCGCTGCTACTGGCCCCAGAAAACAAATCTCGATCCCTCTTCGGCTTCAAGCCCAACTCCCTCTCCACCTTCCGAGCCTCCGCGTAGACCTCCGCATATGTCGTATAGAAGGAAGGGATCAGGATCTTGATATCCCATGCCAACCCCTCCCGGAAACGCTCCGTTCGGATAACCGGGTCACTCACCATGTACTCGGCGTATCGGCTCAGCCGGCCGAACTCCGTCGCATACTCCTCTACGGTCATACTGCCCTGCTGCAGGTTCTGGAACTGCCGTACCAGGCCAATCTTGTCCATAGGGGAAAAGAACTTCTCTCTGAACAGGGCCCGAAACTTATCCCAAGTATGGCCCTCTCCTGCAAGAGCCGGCTCGTTCCGAAACCATGTCCGGGCAATATCTAACAACTGCAACCCAACCGCCTCGACCCTCAGGTCGGCTGCCAGGCGGCAGGCCCCCATCTTGCGCTCGATATCCTTGAGCCAGTCATCAGCATAAATAATGCCCTCTGTCCCCTTGACATCCCTCAGACCAAGCTTCTTGAAAGCCTGGATATCCCCGATCTTCGGCTGCTGCTGCTGCTGAACCTCCCTCTGTGGAGCCCCTCGCTCTACTGCCGCCATAGCCAATCTGTGTGCATCCTCCATGCCCTGGCGCATGGCCTCTGTCTGCCTCAACTGAGCCTCGTGCTGAGCCCGCTGGGACTCAAGCACCTGGTGAAAGAATGCTAGCATCTGCCCCATGTCTGTGGACAGAGGAGGCAATGGAGGAATAGCTTCCATCATCACCGGAGGAGTCCCCTGCTGAGGAGGAAGAATACCCCCGGCAGCTTCCGCTGTAGCCCCTGGCACTACGGGAAGAGCACCCGCAATGGCCCCAGGGACGGTCATCGAGGTAACTGGAGGGGTACCTCCAAGAGCCCCAATAGAAGTCCCATCAGCCGGGGAAGTGACAGGAGCCTGTCCGCCAGAGGTGGCAGACCTCTCCGCCTCCCCGTGCTCCTCGCCAGGAGAATGAGTCATCAATATCCTGGAGACAAATTTAGAAGAAGATATCAATATGGCACATGAAGGCAATATCAAAGGAGGACAGCTAGAAAGCAGTAAATCAATATAAAAGACGGTAAGCAAGATAAGCAAGGAAAGATCCTACTGTGATTGAGCACCCTTAGCCTACTACTTCCTATGGGTAACACAGGCTCGTAGTCAACACTCTAAGACGAGTGCCGCTACGACATCGCACTAATTGCGACTTCAGGACCTGCATGGGCCACCACTAAAACGTGTCATGACCCGCACACGCTAAAAGGGCACGTGACGCGACAACGTCCAGCGCTCTCCGGAAAAACGGCGTGGAACGCTGTGGATTTTCTAGTCTGACAACAGTTTATATATATAACAAAACCTGTCGAGAATATTGTAGAAGCATGGAATTTCACAACCAGAAAGCCCATGCGCCAGGCATTTTATGCGCCAGAACTCAGACAGCTAATCAAATAAGCCATAGACATTCGAAGGACTTTTTATTTATATATAAAAGTCTATTTACATGGCTAGAAAAGGTTGTACAAAGGAGAATTTCTACAAAGGAAGGATCCTAGATCTACAGCCAACAGCCACCATGCGCCTTCCAGATAGGCGCAGCAACCACCATGTGCCTTCCGATAGGCGCAGCAATCACCATGCGCTGTCAGCCAGGCGCAGCAGATGTCATGCGTCTCCAGCCAGGCGTATCCCACCATCTCTTCAGCAGCTCAGTCATGTGCAACTCTTCCAACCAGGCTCGCCTGGCCGAGCAGAGCCCAGTTATGTGCTGCTCTTCCAGCCAGGGTCACCTGATAAGTGCTTCGATTACACAAAACATTTAACCCTCTGGCTGGAACTAAGGAAGAAAAGAGCACGGCAAAGCTGTGGCCAGGGGAGGCTTCGAAAGAGCCTCCAAAGACCAAGGAAGACCGTGATCGAAATCATGGCACAAGGAGCTTTCAACACAATCAAAGTGGGCGGCACCCACTTTGAAGGAAGAGAGAACCTAGCACCGCCATTCCGATCTACGGCTCTTCCGGAACAACGGAGACGAGGCCCGAACATCCTTATCTTTGGATGCAACATGCACCTTCCACCTAACTCAGAAGCCCTCGACTCCGTCTTTTGGATGTAACAGTCACCTTCAAGTGCATCGAAGACAACACGACGTCTCATCTTCACCCTCGGGAGCACTTCGTCAACAGAATGCACCCGCATATCCAAGTTCATGTTGGAATTACGAGAGGGAACGAGGAGCAAACCTTCTCTCCATGCCACTATTTATAGGCCGGGCAAATCAAACCCATGCGCCAAGTGGATGACTCCCCGAATTCTGTGCAATGAATTTGTATTAAATGGATGAACCAGACGCCTCGAATTCAGCCAAACGGCTATTTATAGCACTCGAGGAGCGAGACAGCCGCATCATTAAAGGACATGTCGGATGCGCCCGCCAAACAGCGCATCACACAGACGCGCCCTTCAGTACCCGGCGCATCACGAGGATGCGCCCCCTTACATCTCCATACCGAGTGGAACACCAACCAATGTGCCCACTCAGCTGTCCATCGAACGTCACAAACATTAAATGCTGAACTGACACCAGAGTTGGCAGCACGCTTCCTAAAGTCTGAACAGTTGACAGCTTTTTCAGAGAACGAAGTGTCGGCAACGTCAGCATCATCATGACTCTATTCCGACGGCTACTGCCACGTGGCCATCCGCATGCGCCTCTACGGCCATGCGTCCAAATCGCCATGCGCCTCTACGGCCATGCGTCCAAACCAGCATGCGCCTCAAAAGCCATGCGTCTCAGACCCTTTACTGATCCCTAAAGACAGAAGAAGAGTCTCCAATTGAAGCTTTGCATGCGCCTCAAAAGCCATGCGCCCCAAACTGATCTCTGATCCCGAAAGACAGATGGAAAGTCGCCTGCATGCGCCTCAAAAGCCATGCGCTCTAAACAGTTTGTAACCCCTAAAGGTTATGAGCCGCAACCTCCTCCTGCGCCCAATCAAGGCGCAGCTCACCAGATTACTTCCCCTCCCAAATCCGAGATCTTCAAGCCATGAGTCGACGACATGTGTCCTTTGACTCAACTCGTCCAAGATTTCAGCAACAGAAAGATCTTCTCTTCTGCTACGTGCCGGCTCACAACAGCAGTATGAAGAGTTCAACCTCCCAATCAGGGCGCATCATCCGTGCGTCCCCATCAGCAACTTCTACGTGGCGTCCCCACACACCGGCGCATCCTACATGCGCGCATGAGCAGCCAGCCTGCAAAACTATAAATAAAGGGATCTTCTCCTTTACACACACACAGAATCCACAATGAACATACAAAGAATCATCAGAGAGGCAGATACAGACACTCAACGTCTTTCTTCTCTCAGCAAGCTCCAGCACCCAGAGCAATCCACACCTTCAGAGAACCGATAACCGTCGTCAGCCGGTCAACGGAGTCAACGCATTACCACTCGCTCCATTGGCACTAAGGACCCAGCTTAAACAAAAGTGTACTCCTAGGACTACATCTAAGTCCTACATTGTAACACTGTTCTGTTTGTATTAAAGTTTTCAATCAAATAATTTTAATGGCAAACAAGCTGGCGACTCTGCTGGGGCCTTCTTTCTCCTCTTCCGAGAAAGTCGTGTCACAGGCCGACGACGTGAAGGTGGGCTCCTCCCACAAGACGCTGGTCGTGCGCCTCAATCAACAGGCGTACGAGGAGTTTATTTCTGAAGGAAGTGTGAGTCCTTCGAAGCGGCTACCAAAGCCGAAGAAGATCCGCACGGCCTGGGTGCGCAAGGTCGACGCCTCGGGCACCACCACTGAAGGGGATGCAGCAATCCAGCCTTCCCTTCCTGCTGACGTTCTCAGCAACCAAGGTGCGCCCGCCGATGCAGCGTATCTCTTGGGGAAGCGTGCGGCCGACCACGTTCCCCAGCTATCTTCCTCTCAGGCGAGGAAGATACGTCGACGGAGCAGGGGCGCAGCCAATGCCCCGTGCATCACCTCTGATGCGTCACAAAAAGCCTCTGTCTTTGACAGACTCACTCGCTGTAATGGCGAGAAGAATTTGGATGCTGAGTACTATGCGCCCTAGCGGGCTGGTACGAAGAAATCTAAGGCGGCACGGGCCATGCGCCACAAACGTGCTATGCCAGCAGCCGGCCAGAGGCACGCGCTCGTCATCACGCGCGCTGCCGAGGGCAAGCTGTACAAGGTTGGCTCAAGTGCTTCTGCACCAACAACGAGTCGATCTTCAAAGTCCTCATCTCGTTTGGGCGCATCTATTGCGTGCACAACCAAGTCGAGAGAGGCAAACTCAGTGGTCTTGAACTCCCGCGCCTCCTCTGGTTGTGCGTTTGAGGTCCGTTCAAGTCACTTCAAATGTTGTGGTTCCCCCACTACTGATCGTGATGCCTGCTTGGTATTAGATCAGGGGGCGCAGCACTCACCTGACCACCCCGGCGTTTGGCCTTGCCATACGTCTGAAGGGGGTGTGAAGGCACCACTCTCCTCCAACGACCTGCGCAACGTGATCACTCACAAGCGCCGGTCAGGAGAGTCGACCAACAAGCACGATGCGCCTCTTACGGGGCATACTTGTACGGTGGTCACCATCAACTGCTGTTGCAAGGCGGCAGCTCCACCAAGATAGTCGGTCTTCCAACGACTGCAATCATCGACACCTCTCCGACGTCGCCTTGGGACGAAGGTGTCAGCTGAAGAGGAGCCAAAGGTTGCTTCATGCAACGTGGTCTCCAACTCCTCATCAATCCGGAAGACGACTGCCAATTCCTCGTCTTCATCCAAAAGCCAGTCGAGGAAAACCAAGGCAGCTGTCTCGACCTCTGGAGTGTTTGAAGGCACTCGGTCAAGGAAGAAGTCCTTGGAGGAAGCTGGGGGTAGCCAGACCCTTGTTGAGCCTCCTTCCGAAGACGAAGATGTCCAAAGCACAGCTGCGGCGGATCTTCATCATCAAGGCGAGATTACTCTCCCTGAAGCCCCTCAAAATGAGGAGGTCCTCCAGGACACTGCCGGGGGTAGTTCTAGAAACGAAGAGGTCCTTCAAGACGGAGCTGAGGGCAAGCAGACCCTTGTAGATGCGCCTATTGGAGATGAACTCCAGAATGTGGCTGGGGGTGGCCCAACACCAGGAGAAGTGACTCCCCCGCATGAGAGTGAGGCCGAAAGCGAAGCCTCAACCAATCCATCCACTCCTGGCCGTGTCAGGACAGTATACATGGCTGGAGATGATGTCGAGTCTGATGTGCCGTCACAGGACATAGTCCAGCGTATAGACTCATTGGAGGGAGGACTCAAAACCCTCTCTGCCTCTATGCAAGCACTGACCCAAGCAGTGTTTGAGATACGGTCAGCCTTGATCAGGACGCCTTCAACTGGTCCTGACCCAGGAGCTAATGGGGAGTCGAGTGTGCCCCTCCAACGGGCGCCCTCAGATACAGAAGCACCTCGGACCTCGGAGCCCTCAAACGCTCCAATCCAGATGGTACCTCCTTCCCCGACTCCTAGCTCTACGGAGGATGTGGTCGAAATGATCAAAGACCTGCGGGAGCGCTTCGAGTCCAAGAACAGGCAAGAGGAACGCCAGAAAATGGGCATTCCCCAGCCTTATCCCCTCGAGTGGAACAAGGTGGTTTATCCCCCGAAGTATAAACCACAAACACTCACCCCATACGACGGGAAGGACTCTCCGCGACAGTACCTGACGTACTTCCAGTCATAGACAGGGCATCTTCCGAAGGAGGACGCGCTCCTCACCAGTATCTTTGTCGGGGCCCTGAAAGGAGTGGCGTATGACTGGTACTGCAGCCTCCCCGACAATTCCATATCGTCCTTCGACGACCTGACGCGCCTCTTCCTCGACCGCTTCTACGACGACGGGAAGGACATGACGATGGCGTCTCTCATAGAGATACGTCAGAAGGAGAAGGAAATGGTTCGGGCGTTCATCGAACGCTTCCGACAGGCTTGCTTCAGGCTACCTCCAGGCATGCCAGAACATGCGCTCCTCTCCGCTTGCAGCATGAACATGTTCCTGCAGTAAAGCTCTGGCTCAACTCTACTCCCCCTCTTGACTGGAGCTCCCTGATCATCGAAGCTGAAGCTACAGAAAAGAAGGCGGCCAATGCACGTCTTCTGGGTGTCAGCTTTCCCGCCTTTGACGATAAGGGGAAAAAGTCCGCAGCTAAGAGCTCCGGACGAGAAGCAAAGGGGAAACAGGCATTGACTGTTAATGCCTCAAAAGGCGCATCTGCGCTTACTCAGAAGCCTCCACTGGCACCGAGACCCAAGGAGGTTTATTCATTCAATGATGACGACACCCTGCAACTTTTCGAGATACTGAAGCAGGGTGACAAGATCAAGCTACCGGACCCAAAGCGGCCCGATGAAGTTGGGAAAGTGGACAACCCAAGGTACTGTCACTACCATCGGTTTATCGGACACCCGACCAAGGACTGCTACGTCCTCAAGAATTACATCCAGCGCATGATCAATGCGAATGTAATCTCTGTCGACTATGAAGAGAAGACGATGTCGGCCAATGTGGTTTCGCTTCAGTTCGGCACCTTGCCGCCAACTACCACACAAGATGGCGTCGTCCCCATCCCTAAGGCGACAATGGAGGTGGTAAACTTACCACCTACCCGTGACAATGTGAGTGGACTCACCCCGCTCACCACATCTCGAGGAGAGGTCCTCTGGGTTCACCCCGACCTCGTCTCCGAGGTGACTCAATCGGAGGTACGCCCTACCTCCAAATCAAAAGACAGAAAGATCAAGTCTTGCTGCACCGTCTCTTCTTCAACAGAAGAGGCACTTCCAGTGCAAACACGTGCACAACATAACTCCCAGTCCGGCGAAGCCGCCGCCGAGGTGGTGCCTCCTAGCACCATCCCTGAGGAGGGTCCATCTAAGCCCTCAGCAACCAATAAGCAGAAGCAGGTGGAGGCCCGTTTTGATAGACCTCTACGAAAGGAGAATGCTTCGGGGCTGTCCAAGCCTCACAACTTCGACATTCTGGCACAACTAGCCAGTACACCTGCACGCCTGTCTTTGTTAGAGCTTCTGCGTCTTTCTAAAGACTCCCGAGAAGCTCTCTGCGAAGCTCTGAAGGACGCTGAATCCTTTCTCAGTCAGGTCAAGCAGCCTGAAGACCTCCCAACTACTTGTGCGCACTGTCATTGCGCGGATGAAGTTATCCCAAACATAACTTTCACCCAACAAGACATGCTGCTCAAGCATCACCGACATAACCGACCGCTGTATTACACAGGGTACATTGGCTCGGTCAAGGTGAGCCGGATTCAGATCGATCCTGGGTCTTCCCTAAGCATCATCCCGAAGGCGCTGTTATCTAAGCTGGGGATCCCGATGTACCGGCTGGTGCCCTCCAATACAACCATCAGTGGCTTCAATGCTAGCAAGAGCGAGCCACTGGGCAAGATCCGACTGAAGTGCCACATTGGCAGCCTCAAAACTGAGGTGACTTGTTATGTGGTAGATGCCGAAGTCAACTACAACATCCTGTTCGGTCGACCATGGCTACACGAGTACATGGTGGTGCCCTCCACGCTCCACCAGTGCATGAAGTATGTATCCACTAATGGCGTCATCCGGACGGAGTTTGCAGACATCGATCCTTTCAAAGGGATTGAAGCCTACTTCACCGATTCCGACTTGTACAGACCCATTGACGAGAAGGAAGCCAACGACGCTGATGATGAGGCAGAGACGGCAACAGAGCCGGACATGGAGCCTGAGACGACTCCCGACGCCCCCTTGAAAATTCGACTGAAGGGGAAACCACCCCAGAAGGCGCCTCCAATAAGCATCAAGCTATCAGGGAAAGCGCCGGCTCGCGAAGCACCCCTGAAGATACGCCTCAAGGGAAAGCCACCTCAAACATCGGCTCCCCTGGTGGCAAAATTACAAGAGAAGGCACCACTCACCGGAGGCGCAGCCAAGGCACCTCTCAAAGTGCGTCTCAAGGGCAAGCTGCCGCAGTCATCCAAGGTATTAGAGAAGGCTCATATAACCCTCTCAGACCCCGGAATCAAAGCTGTGGTGGACTCTCCTAGTCTGCCCCCAGTTCTTACAGACGAGGAGCTTGGTGAATATATCTCGGCTGACGTAGAGGCACCCTACTTTGACAATGTAATCCCACGGGATAAGATCTCGTATTTTATCAATAATAGAGTGTCTTTTAATTATTCTTGTCTTCCACACTGGAATGCCATGTATACATTAGATAACGCTCTACGGTCGTTGCAAACACAAATAACGACCATCCATCATAATCGAGTAGTCCCGTCTCAAGGGGTCTTCATAGTCCCTCCACGGAGCCGAGACGAAGGCACCATCATCTCGGGCAAAGTCGAGCGTCATCAGGACCTTCCGGCAATCGAGCCCAAACCTGATGCCGGCAGAGTACAAGTCTATCGGTACACAGATACGGCAAAGCACATCATCCAAAAGATGGGCTACGACCTGAAAAGCAACAAAGGCTTAAACTACGGCAAGGGTCGGCATCTCCCTGTCCGGCTTTCGATGCCCAATGGAAAGCCACAGGACTATTATAATCGGACTGGACGAGGGTTAGGCTATGTCACGCCGCCATCAACCCCAGAGAGTTCAGATACAGAAGACATAGAACATTCCCACTCGTCCGAAGCATCGACTTGGGATTCCGATACCAGTATCGGATCAGTCTTCAGGAAAGTGCTGTCAGCTAACATGACGTCAGCACAACCTCAAAAAGGTGAAGGCGAAGACCAAGCGCCAGAACCCTTCGAAGAAGAACCCTGGGCCCAACGCCTAGGGGAACAATGGGAATCTCGTTTTGAGTTACGCGAACCTCCCACCGAAGACGAAGTCGAGCAGATCGACCTCGGGGATGGGTCTTCTTCCAAACCCATCTTCATCAGTAAAAGCCTAGAAGGAGAAGATCGAGAATCTTTAATCCAACTGGCTAAAGAGTATATCGACGTCGTCGCCTGGAGCTATGAAGACATGCCGGGACTCGACCCACAGATCGCAATGCATAGGTTGAACATCTTACCTGATGCCAAACCTATCAAACAACAACAGCGACGCTTCCGTCCAGACATCATGAATGCCATCGATCAGGAGGTAGACAAACTCTTGACCAGCGGTTTCATTCGTGAGGAACAACACCCGGATTGGGTAGCCAACGTCGTTCCTGTCACCAAGAAGAACGAAAAGATACGAGTCTGTATCGACTTCAGGGATCTCAACTCTGCTTGCCCGAAGGACGAATTCCCGCTTCCAATCACTGATGTGATGATCGACAACACATGTGGCTTTGAGCGCATGTCCTTCATGGACGGATATTCAGGCTACAATCTGTAACGCCCCAGTCCCAAAATACGTAGGACTAGGAACGTAGACATGCCAGCTGTATTCATACGAAGTATACTCCAATATATGGAAGCCTCGTATAAATATATAAGCTGTAAAATGCAGTAAACCACAACTAATCTCATCCACACAGAATAAATGAATAAAAGATCATATAATGAGAATAAATTTGTCTTGATACAATATGTTGGGCGGAGACAAATCCACTACCAACAAAATATGGAAAATAAAATACATGAGAAATGAAATGAGCGGCGAGCGAAGCGAAGACGATCCAAATGCAATCATCTTCTAGAAATAGCAACGAACATGGCTAGAGCTAAAGCACCTGCGAAAGACAATAGCACACACCTGGCAATACAACCAGGTCCTCAGAGGGACGTAACAAGACACATCATAGCATGCCATATAAACTGAATAAATATTGCTCACTAAATAAGTCAATCGAATTTATAACATAGTCCAATACGCACCTACTGAACGAGCGTACCATCCCCCCAACCAAACAAGGACAGGAGATGGTAAACTAATTCACGGCGACGTATCTTTCCATGCCATGACACATACAATAGGGTACCTAACCGTACTATAGTGAATATGCAATAAAGAACAAACCTTTGACGCATGGGCCGGGTCAGTCAGGAATCAGGAATCAGGACCGTACCTTCCACTGGAGATAACCGGCAATCAGGACCGTACCTCCCACTGGAGATAACCGGCTAGCAGGACCGTACCTCCCACTGGAGATAACCGGCAATCAGGGCAGTGCATAAATGACCCATACATTAAGGAGATGTTCTTCCCACCCAATGCCTACCATGTTGTATCCACAACAGTAACCTCTATAACCGCTAAGTCAAACTATCATGCAACCTCTATTAGCGGTTATTCCTATCGCACGGCTTGTACGTACTGGTGGCCAGCCAATCACGCACTTCCGTGTTCTACATGCGACACACAACTTCGTGTTTACAACGTGTCAAGGCCAATGAATGCAACACACAAGGTGGTCCCTTAAATCTAGGTTTAATTTGTAAGAAAATAATACACAGCAGGAAATATAAAAGAACAGTTATGCCATGTATCACAGTTTATAAAGAAAATAATAGACATGCATGAAATATGAGCTAAAAATAATTAAACAGCTAATGGCAAGGTGTCTTGCCTGGTAGAACGCCTGGTGTGCTGCGATAATCAAGGTGGCACGATCTGCAACTTTGGTGCAACAACTGTACAAGGAGACCTCGGATGGTGACACGGTCGGTTCCATTGGGTCAAGGACGGTCAATTTAGTTAGGGTCGATAAGGGGTGGTACGGTGTTGGCAAGGAATAGGAATAATGGGCTAAATCATGAGAGGGAGAAGAATTGAAGGAAAAATACAATTCTTTATTAGTAAAATATATTAAGAAAATATTTAGAAACTATTTAAAAATTATTATTAATACTTGCAAACTGTATTATCTGAAATAATTTAAATAGATATGGTTGAAATCTAATCATCTACGACCAAAATTTCAAATTTGTCAATCATAAATGCTTTAGGTTGAAACCACATTTAATAACAAAAAAAATAATGTAAATATATATTTTAGGCTTCGAAATCCAGTTTGAAAATAATATAGGGCCAAGTCTAATAAAATTTTACAAGAAAATTTTGGAAAGTTAATTAATAAGTATTTATTTGGAAACAAACACAATAATAGCAATGATAATAATAATAAATTCTTGATAAATACTAATACTAATAACACTAGTAATTTATAATACTAATAATAATAATGATAGTGATAATAATAATGATAATAATAATACCAATTATTACTCAATAACCAATACCATCAAATGAAATATTAATAATAATAATGATAATAATAATAATAATAATAATAATAATAATATGAATAATAGTAGCTCACTTCCTACAAAAATCATTGGAAAAGAAAAGAAGTAAAGAAAGAGAAAAGAAAATAAAACAATATAATAAATAAACCGAAAAATCAATACAGCAGCTGACTTCTGCTGCTTTCCTAAAAAGGGGAAGAGGGATTAGAGAGAGAAAGAACGGGTTGGTGAACGGAGGGTCGGGAGAGGAGCGCCGGGCGCTGACGGCGGCGCAAGCGGCGGAGGGTGCGCGCGGGGATTCTCAGTGAGCGGAGGAAGAGAGGGAGGAGCGCTGGGCTCGGCTCGGACGGCGAAGGGAAGGCGGTGAGGAGGCGGAAGCGGAGGGCCGGCTGAGGAAAAGGGTTTCGGGAGATGGCTGCCGTTCGCCGGCGGATCGTCGCGGGAGTCGGGCTATGGCGGCGCTAGGGTCGGCGGTCCGGAGCTGGGTCTGGGAGGAGTCTCAACGAAGACTGGTGGCGCGGGCGGAGGTCGGACGGTGGAGGGCAGACGCCGGCGGCGACAGATCTACGAGTGGAGGGATCTGTGGCGGAGGGGACGAGGCACTGCACTTCGTCGGCGGCCCTGGAAGGAGGGGAACGCACCGCGGGCGGCGATAGCTGGAGGCGAGAGGGGGCCTCTTGTTCGGCGGAGGAGCAGCCACGCGGTGGTGCGCTCGCTCGTCGGGGGAGACGACGCGGGCACGGGAACGACGGTGGCCGAGGTTAGGTAGGGGTTTTTATTCATTTCTACTTGTTGATTTCTTCCTTTGTGGTGATGCCGGGGGTGGTGACGGATTTTGTTGGTGGTGGTGGTGGAGAGGAAGAGGTGGTGGTGATGGTCGGGCAGCAAGGCTGTGGCGGTCCATTGGTGCGGTGGTGTTGATGATGATGGTTGTGGTGACGGGTTGTGGGCGACTAGGCATGGCTGGCTGGGGAGACTTGGTGGTGGTTGGCCAAGAAGTCGGGGTACGGAGGATGGTAGTGGTTGCGTACAGACAGTGGTGATGATCGGCCACTGGCCGGGATAGCGTGGTGGCGGGGAGGTGTGTCGGAGGATTTTGGTTGGCGAGGAGAGGACATGCAGGGTGGTGGTGATCGGGGAAAGTACGGCTGCGAGTTTGCCGCAGTCAGGGATGGCACGGCTAGGTTTTAGGATTTGGGCTGGGTTAGGATTAGAGTTTGGATTATGATTGTGTCGGGTCTGTCGACACGGGAAGATGAAATTGTACATGTAAAAAAATATGGAATAAGACGGGGAGAGAACACGGACACAATGCACGCACTTTTGTGGAAATTTGGTGGATGAAATAATGTGGAGGAGTACCTGCCTATATTTATAGGATGTGGGAATTCCCACTTCGGATAGGATTAGGAATAGTTTAAAACCCAAGTAGATAAATCATATATTTAATTTAAAACCAAATCCAAATACAAATCAAATTCCAAATACAATTCAAATTATCTAATTTAAATCAAATTAAATACTTTTAGTTTAAAATCAATCAATTTAAAATATAGATAGTTTACTATTTAAATGTATCCATGGAATGAAATCAAAATTTAAACTGTTACAAATATTTCAAAAATATGTTTTCCAAAAATACTATAATAAATAAATTTCGAAAATAATAAATCCTTTTGAATAATAAATCTTTTTGAATAATAAAATATTAATATTAAATAATTTCGAAAATACATTATTATTTAAAATAAATAAATATTTATGAAATAAATATTTTTGCACAAAGAATTTTATTATTAATAACTGCTAAGAACAATAGACTTTTTATGTCAAGAATAATATTTTGAAAGTATAAAAAAAAATGTTTTTCTAAAATATGTACGCTCGCACATATTCGTACTCGTCGAGCAAACAAATTTTTTTGCATACGACGTACAATACGACTACGTGACATACAGTACAAAAATTTTAAATTGGTATCAAATTTAATATATAAAAATAGTAGAAAATTTAGGGGTTTTACATCCTACCCAACTTAAAAGAATTTCGTCCTCGAAATTAAGAATTAGTAGGGGGGTGAGAGGACGCAAGGGGGTTTCGATGGGAAACAATCGATAACAAATCATGACGTAAAAATCACGATCTAGATCATAGAAAATTAATACGGTATGGTCACGGGTAATGAATGAGGGTCACGATTTAGAGAACGAAATAGATTCGCCTTAATTTAAGCGTTTAGAGGGTCATGACAGTAATCATAGGGCCTGAGAAAAGGACGAGTAGTTTAGGAGGGAGAAATAGCAATATCGAGTGATAATGGTCATAGGTGATAGGATAGCTAGAGGAAGTGCTAGTATAACGTCGTCGTCCTTCTAAAATAGGTGAAGGCGAAAGTAAGATAGAGTTTGAAGGAGGCGTTATCGAATACGAATACGTGATTCAAAGACGATTGAATAATTTCAAAGGAATTGTCAAGGCAGTCGTGGATGGGATTCTAGAGGACAAGTTTAGCTATGTCCCTATCCACGTAGAATAATAAACAAAAGCGAACCAAAGTGCACTTGGTTGATCAGACCATTATGCACCGGTTCTGATTAGACAACATGTTAGTGGGATATCTTCCAGTAACATATGTCGTGAACAAGCTCGATAAAGATAAGCTTGCAAAAACTAGGCTACATTAGCATCACTTAGTCAAATGGTAAATACATAGGCACGAGATTAAGATTTAAGAAAGCGAAAGGATTCTAAGTCATATCTTGTGTTGGTCTCTATATAGTCGTCCTATAGTCTTCTTGTCTAAGTCATTGGTTGGCTAGACGGGTTAGGTCCTCTAGATTCTAGGATCTAATAAGCTTGCTAATATAGGTCACTAGGTCAAAGGGGTTACTAAGTCATAAGGTATTCTACCCAACTTAAAGAATTTAACTAATGGTGTTTTGGGACAATGTCTAACTAGTAGGGTCAATCTCTAGCAGCACGAAGAAAAGATAAGGATAATGATAGAAGGAATCAAACAAGATGCAATTAATGAGTCAAACGGTAGATAAAATCAAGGAAAGAGGTCAAGTATGTGGATGAGATCCTAGACTTCTAATCCTATTCGCAGGCTTGCTTGGTACGGTAAAGTAACCAAACAATTTATGTCGACCTGCATGGGCCACCACAAAAACATGTAACGCCCCAGTCCCAAAATACGTAGGACTAGAAACGTAGACATGCCAGCTGTATTCATACGAAGTATACTCCAATATATGGAAGCCTCGTATAAATACATAAGCTGTAAAATGCAGTAAACCACAACTAATCTCATCCACACAGAATAAATGAATAAAAGATCATATAATGAGAATAAATTTGTCTTGATACAATATGTTGGGCGGAGACAAATCCACTACCAACAAAATATGGAAAATAAAATACATGGGAAATGAAATGAGCGGCGAGCGAAGCGAAGACGATCCAAATGCAATCATCTTCTAGAAATAGCAACGAACATGGCTAGAGCTAAAGCACCTGCGAAAGACAATAGCACACACCTGGCAATACAACCAGGTCCTCAGAGGGACGTAACAAGACACATCATAGCATGCCATATAAACTGAATAAATATTGCTCACTAAATAAGTCAATCGAATTTATAACATAGTCCAATACGCACCTACTGAACGAGCGTACCATCCCCCCAACCAAACAAGGACAAGAGATGGTAAACTAATTCACGGCGACGTATCTTTCCATGCCATGACACATACAATAGGGTACCTAACCGTACTATAGTGAATATGCAATAAAGAACAAACCTTTGACGCATGGGCCGGGTCAGTCAGGAATCAGGAATCAGGACCGTACCTCCCACTGGAGATAACCGGTAATCAGGACCGTACCTCCCACTGGAGATAACCGGCTAGCAGGACCGTACCTCCCACTGGAGATAACCGACAATCAGGGCAGTGCATAAATGACCCATACATTAAGGAGATGTTCTTCCCACCCAATGTCTACCATGTTGTATCCACAACAGTAACCTCTATAACCGCTAAGTCAAACTATCATGCAACCTCTATTAGCGGTTATTCCTATCGCACGGCTTGTACGTACTGGTGGCCAGCCAATCACGCACTTCCGTATTCTACATGCGATACACAACTTCGTGTTTACAACGTGTCAAGGCCAATGAATGCAACACACAAGGTGGTCCCTTAAATCTAGGTTTATTTTGTAAGAAAATAATACACAGCAGGAAATATAAAAGAACAGTTATGCCATGTATCACAGTTTATAAAGAAAATAATAGACATGCATGAAATATGAGCTAAAAATAATTAAACAGCTAATGGCAAGGTGTCTTGCCTGGTAGAACGCCTGGTGTGCTGCGATAATCAAGGTGACACGATCTGCAACTTTAGTGCAACAACTGTACAAGGAGACCTCGGATGGTGACACGGTCGGTTCCATTGGGTCAAGGACGGTCAATTTAGTTAAGGTCGATAAGGGGTGGTACGGTGTTGGCAAGGAATAGGAATAATGGGCTAAATCATGAGAGGGAGAAGAATTGAAGGAAAAATACAATTCTTTATTAGTAAAATATATTAAGAAAATATTTAGAAACTATTTAAAAATTATTATTAATACTTGCAAACTGTATTATCTGAAATAATTTAAATAGATATAGTTGAAATCTAATCATCTACGACCAAATTTCAAATTTGTCAATCATAAATGCTTTAGGTTGAAACCACATTTAATAACAAAAAAAATAATGTAAATATATATTTTAGGCTTCGAAATCCAGTTTGAAAATAATATAGGGCCAAGTCTAATAAAATTTTACAAGAAAATTTTGGAAAGTTAATTAATAAGTATTTATTTGGAAACAAACACAATAATAGCAATGATAATAATAATAAATTCTTGATAAATACTAATACTAATAACACTAGTAATTTATAATACTAATAATAATAATGATAGTGATAATAATAATGATAATAATAATACCAATTATTACTCAATAACCAATACCATCAAATGAAATATTAATAATAATAATGATAATAATAATAATAATAATAATAATAATAATAATAATAATAATATGAATAATAGTAGCTCACTTCCTACAAAAATCATTGGAAAAGAAAAGAAGTAAAGAAAGAGAAAAGAAAATAAAACAATATAATAAATAAACCGAAAAATCAATACAACAGCTGATTTCTGCTGCTTTCCTAAAAAGGGGAAGAGGGATTAGAGAGAGAAAGAACGGGTTGGTGAACGGAGGGTCGGGAGAGGAGCGCCGGGCGCTGACGGCGGCGCAAGCGGCGGAGGGTGCGCGCGGGGATTCTCAGTGAGCGGAGGAAGAGAGGGAGGAGCGCTGGGCTCGGCTCGGACGGCGAATGGAAGGCGGTGAGGAGGCGGAAGCGGAGGGCCGGCTGAGGAAAAGGGTTTCGGGAGATGGCTGCCGTTCGCCGGCGGATCGTCGCGGGAGTCGGGCTATGGCGGCGCTAGGGTCGACGGTCCGGAGCTGGGTCTGGGAGGAGTCTCAACGAAGACTGGTGGCGCGGGCGGAGGTCGGACGGTGGAGGGCAGACGCCGGCGGCGACAGATCTGCGAGTGGAGGGATCTGTGGCGGAGGGGACGAGGCACTGCACTTCGTCGGCGGCCCTGGAAGGAGGGGAACGCACCGCGGGCGGCGATAGCTGGAGGCGAGAGGGGGCCTCTTGTTCGGCGGAGGAGCAGCCACGCGGTGGTGCGCTCGCTCGTCGGGGGAGACGACGCGGGCACGGGGACGGCGGTGGCCGAGGTTGGGTAGGGGTTTTTATTCATTTCTACTTGTTGATTTCTTCCTTTGTGGTGATGCCGGGGGTGGTGACGAATTTTGTTGGTGGTGGTGGTGGAGAGGAAGAGGTGGTGGTGATGGTCGGGCAGCAAGGCTGTGGCGGTCCATTGGTGCGGTGGTGTTGATGATGATGGTTGTGGTGACGGGTTGTGGACGACTAGGCACGGCTGGCTGGGGAGACTTGGTGGTGGTTGGCCAAGAAGTCGGGGTACGGAGGATGGTAGTGGTTGCGTACAGACAGTGGTGATGATCGGCCACTGGCCGGGATAGCGTGGTGGCGGGGAGGTGTGTCGGAGGATTTTGGTTGGCGAGGAGAGGACATGCAGGGTGGTGGTGATCGGGGAAAGTACGGCTGCGAGTTTGCCGCAGTCAGGGATGGCACGGCTAGGTTTTAGGATTTGGGCTGGGTTAGGATTAGAGTTTGGATTATGATTGTGTCGGGTCTGTCGACACGGGAAGATGAAATTGTACATGTAAAAAAATATGGAATAAGACGGGGAGAGAACACGGACACAATGCACGCACTTTTGTGGAAATTTGGTGGATGAAATAATGTGGAGGAGTACCTGCCTATATTTATAGGATGTGGGAATTCCCACTTCGGATAGGATTAGGAATAGTTTAAAACCCAAGTAGATAAATCATATATTTAATTTAAAACCAAATCCAAATACAAATCAAATTCCAAATACAATTCAAATTATCTAATTTAAATCAAATTAAATACTTTTAGTTTAAAATCAATCAATTTAAAATATAGATAGTTTACTATTTAAATGTATCCATGGAATGAAATCAAAATTTAAACTGTTACAAATATTTCAAAAATATGTTTTCCAAAAATACTATAATAAATAAATTTCGAAAATAATAAATCCTTTTGAATAATAAATCTTTTTGAATAATAAAATATTAATATTAAATAATTTCAAAAATACATTATTATTTAAAATAAATAAATATTTATGAAATAAATATTTTTGCACAAAGAATTTTATTATTAATAACTGCTAAGAACAATAGACTTTTTATGGCAAGAATAATATTTTGAAAGTATAAAAAAAAATGTTTTTCTAAAATATGTACGCTCGCACATATTCGTACTCGTCGAGCAAACAAAAAATTTTGTATACGACGTACAATACGACTACGTGACATACAGTACAAAAATTTTAAATCGGTATCAAATTTAATATATAAAAATAGTAAAAAATTTAGGGGTTTTACACAATCAAATCAAGATATTCCCCGATGACGCGAAACACACGTTATTCAGGACTCCAAAGGGTGTTTTCTGCTACACAGTAATGCCCTTCGGCTTGAAGAACGCCGGTGCGACATACCAGCGAGCTATGAGCACCATCTTCCGTCAACATCTTCGCAAGACAGTCGAATGCTATGTTGACGACATCGCAGTCAAGAGCCGCCTCAAAGGAGATCACCTACAGGACCTGAAGACGGTCTTCGATCTCATGCGGGTACATCAACTCAAAATGAACCCCGCTAAATCCTTTCTGGGGGTTTCTAGCGACAAATTCTTGGGCTTTGTCATCACAGCGAAAGGCATTCATGTTGATCCTGAGAAGACCAAAGCCATCCTCAACATGGACCCTCCGAAGAACCTTCGAGAACTTCGGGGCCTACAGGAATGTCTGGCATATATCCGGAGGTTCATAGCAAACCTCTCCGGTAGATGTCAACCCTTTACTCACCTCATGAAGAAGGGAGTCTCTTACGTCTGGACAGAGGAGTGCCAAAAGGCTTTCGACGACATCAAGGCTTACTTAACAAGCTCACCAGTCCTGGTAGCGCCAGTCGCCGGCAAACCATTTCTCCTCTACGTCCGTGCCATGGATCATTCTCTTGGCGCTCTGTTGGTTCAAAACAGCGATACAGGCTTCGAGCAAGCAATCTACTACCTCAGTCGAACACTCATCGGGGCCGAACACCGGTACAACCCCGTCGAAAAGGAGTACTTGGCTTTGGTGTTTGCCATCCAGAAGACTCGTCATTATGTCTCGGGTCAGACAATTCATGTCATTTCCCGAGTCAATCCGCTTAGAGTCCTCATGACAAAGCCAGGATCATTGAACTCCCGGCTGGCTACATGGGCAATCCTGCTAACACCGTACAACATGGTATTTGTTCCGCAAAAGGCTGTCAAGGGTCAAGCTCTGGCTGACTTTTTAGCTGCACACCCTATCCCAGAATCCTCAAAACTCTATGAAGATATCCCGGATGAGGTTCAAGAATCCAACGTCACCAAAGGAAGCTCCGTTTGGCGGATGTTCTTCGACGGCGCTTCGAGAACAGGCCCCAAAGGCTAAATCATCGCAGGAGTGGGGGTAGTCTTAGTCTCCCCCGATCAGCTGGTCATCCAGCGTGCGTACTCTCTTTCGAAGCCGTGCTCCAACAACGTTGCCGAGTACAACGCACTCGTCATGGGACTCCAGCTCGCACAACAGCTGGAGGTCGACCATCTGGAAGCTTACGGCGACTCAAAACTCGTCGTAAACCAGGTTCGGGGACAATACGAAGTTCGCCATGAAGATTTAATCCCTTATCATGAAGTCGCGTTGAACATTATTTCAACCTTCACCGGGTTCTTCATTGAACATGTCCCCCGTTTACAAAACTTGGAGGCCGATGCTCTGGCCGGCCTCGCAGCCTCATTAGCAGCGCCCTTTGGGACTCAACACTATATCACGGTAACAGGACGAGATCTGATTTGTCCCAGAAACAACCTATGCTTGCGGGTGGCTCATGCCATGCTGACAAACACTGGTGTTAATGTCCGAGACTGGAGGTTCCCGTTCATCGACTTCGCTGTCTACGGAATCCTTCCAGAGGACCCGAAGGAAGCTGTCTCAGTCAGGAGACGCTCCCTTCGATTCTACTACGATACAGCTACCAAAACGCTGTACCGACGCTCCTTCGACGGGCTCCTCCTTCGATGCCTGTCCAACGAAGAAGCAGCCGAAGCTCTTCAAGAAGCTCATGACGGGACTTGTGGAGCTCATCAACCCGGTCCTAAGTTGCAAGATCGACTGCGACGTATGGGCTACTACTGGCCAACCATGACCGCTGACGCTGTTGAATATGCTAAAAAGTGCCACGCGTGCCAACTTCATGCAGACTTTATACATACACCATCGGAACCGCTACATCCTACAGTCGCCTCCTGGCCCTTCGAAGCCTGGGGCATGGACATTGTAGGACCAATCAAGCCTTCTTCATCGAGAGGACACCGTTTCATCCTGGCCATCACCGATTACTTCTCCAAATGGGCGGAAGCAGTCCCACTGGCAGAAGTAAAAAGCTCCAGGGTGGTCAGCTTTATCAAACACCATGTCATTTACCGTTTCGGAGTACCCCGGCGGATCATCTATGACAATGGTCCTCAGTTTATCAGCCACATTTTTAGCAGGTTCTGTGACAAGAATCGCATCCAGAACGTGGCCTCAACCGCCTACAATCCGGCAGCAAACGGATTGGCTGAGGCATTCAACAAAACTATCGTTAGGCTGCTCAAAAAGGTCGTATCATCCAACAAATGTGACTGGGACGAAAAGCTTGGCGAATGCCTTTGGGCCTACTGCACAACGGTATGGACCCCAACAGGCAACACTCTATTTTTCCTGGTCTATGGGAGCGAAGCGGTACTGCCTCTTGAGATACAGATACCCTCACTCCGCGTAGCAATCACAAACAAACTCACAGAAGAGGACAATCAACGTCGTCGTCTGCGGGAACTGGAGGCACTTGACGAAAAGCGTCTCCTAGCTCAACAACGTATCGAACTCTACCAAGCCCGTATATCACAGGCTTTCAATAAGAAGGTCAAACAGAGGACTTTCCAAGTTGGCGACCTGGTTTTAGCAGTCAGAAGACCAATGGTGTTGACCCACAAGACACCGGGAAAGTTCGAGCCCAAGTGGGAATGACCTTTCATCATAGAGACGGTATACTCAAACGGTGCTTACCGCCTCGCCAAACCCAATGGGGACTTGTTCACGATGCCCATCAACGGCAAGTTCCTAAAGAAGTACTATTCTTGACATCCTTCAGACATGTACTTCCCCAAACAACCTCTTTCCATAAACTCGTACGCTTCCGGAATCCAGCTGTTCCGTGGCATCCTCCAGTAGAAAGATAACCACGTCCATATTACCTCTGAGTTGTCTCTCTACACCATACAAAATGGAATCTTACACTTCGTAAGCCTACGCTACCCTTCATGTTTACCACGTCCACATTACCTCTGAGTAAACATCTTATACAAACAACCCCTGCGTTATTGTACATTGATCGCAGAACTTCCACGTCCATATAACCTCTGAGTTGTTCAGCGTATCCCCCAAGATCATTCCTACCACATCCATAATACCTCTGAGTAGGGAGATTCTATCATTTCGAACCCAATGATTGCCATGTCCATATTACCTCTGAGCAAACATAATGGTTCCTTTAAACTTATTATCTGTACCTGAAAACCAAGGTGCGCAAAAGATAATAGGTCCACACAAATCATCAAGTTCATGACAACAAAAGATGAACACATCACAAAAAAGGTTGCAGACTTCTTTATTCTTCTGAAAAAGGAGTACAAGAAGCTACATCATCCCCCAGTAAGGGTTGCAAAAGAACACAAAAGAAAAAGGGAAAAGCTATGATCCCTAAATCTCCCCAGGATGGGCTGAGAGCTCCCTGACTCGAAGCTTTAAGTCGACTGCGTGGGCCTCTACCGTCGCCAGGACTCGTCACTCTGCTTCTTGGCGCATCAATTCAACGGCCCCAGCGGAAGTATCACTTGCATGCTTCTCATCAAGCTGTTGTCGTTGCTGCGCCAAGGCAAGAGTCCGATGAGTGAAAGTCGCTTCATCCTTCTTGAATGCTGCATGTTCAGCCCGGATACGCTCGACCTCTAACTGGAGTCGGGCCCGTTGGTCTTCAAGGCGGCGCATCTGGGTGTCGATATCCGCGATATTAGCTTCCAATGCAGCTCGTGTTTCCACCGTCGTCTTTATGGACTGAGACAATTGCTCTACCGCAGCCTCAGTCTCAGCCACCTCGCGCTCCCAAACGCCCACGGTGGCCTGGTATGAAGACTCGATCTCGGCAATCAGCTTCCCCTTCTCCGCATCTATCAGGACAGAGAGGTCGTTTCGCTGGATGCGTTGAAGTTCCGCGAGCCGCTCATCCAGCTCAATTACTGAAGCCTCCAGAATTTCGGCCATGTGGTCGTAGCCTTGGTAAATACGAATCAGCTCGATGCAGGGCATTGCCAAAGCTTTTGCCGTCGTAAAACTCCTGTTGGCATCCATCACAGCAGATACACCCTTCTGCAGCATTTTGTATACCCCCTCGACGAGGAATTTCACATACTCGTCTGCATCCGCCAGGACCTGCGACGTCATCGCGGGAGTTGGAGGAGCTACTACAGTTTGCGGACCGGAAGAAGATTCGCCAACCTCAATCAGCGAGATTTGAACCTCGACATCAATGGGCTCTTCATCAACAGGGGCTGGACTGCTAGCCCGAGGAGCCGAAGCAACAGAAGGGGCCGGCACAGGCGTCGAGATGGTCCCCCAAGTAGAAGGAGCGACACAGGGTTCTACACCCTTACCCTTCTCAAGCCCAAAGGAACCACCGATGTCAACGGCCACCTCTTCTACCCCCAACGTCCTATCAACAGTTGATACCTCCCTTGGCAGAAAAGGGAGATCATCGCTTGTCTCTTGACCCGTCTCAGCGGTCGCGACCGGAAGACGGGTCTCATCATCAACAGGGACAGAATCTGTCGCTACCTCCTGAGCGGTAGCCGCCTCAACTTCCACGGTTGAAGCCGTGGTGGGACTCGGCAATGATACAGCCGACCTTCCCTCATCATGATAAAGAGGGGATTCAACCCTCTCCTCTGTCTCAACTACTTCTGTTGCCTCCGCAACAGGCTCTTGCAGCTCTGGAGCAACGTCATCGGAAGACGACGAACTCCATTCTTCTTCACCACCAGGAAACGGCATGCTTGTTAAACCTTCGGCACTTGAAGCTTCCGTTCTGGCCTTTGCCGTCTCGGAAGCTGCTGCACCCTCAGTTTCCCTCCTGACATAATCTGGGGATACCGGAATCTCCACGTCAACAGCATCCTCCGGATCTTCCTCCATGGGAGACATCATGGTCGACGGGATACGCACTTCAGACGAGCCCGCCGTCCCTTCTCGCCTGCTCCCACCTGACTTTGGGGTGCGAGGTTTTCTTTTTAACGGTTCCTACAAGGGAAGATGAAGCCTCGTAAATAGTGGAACCAAAATCAGATTATGTGGGACGCCTTTACCTCTGCGGACGTTGAATCCGATGACGCCGTCGGTGACGACGCCTTCTTCTGCTTCTTCGGTACAGGAGATTCAATCCCTTCGTCTGCACATCGCTTTGATCGATCGCCCGAGGGTTCTGCTTGAGAGGCGGAAGGGGCACTCCGGTGACCTATCCCTGACGGACGATGCGATCGGGCCTTCACCGGCACGTCCCCGCTCATCGCTAACTGGGTGCCTGCAATAAGACTGGTCTCCCTGTCATATCCGGAGGGCGCAGCAGCCATAGCACAGTAAAATTTGGCGGCTGAGTAAAGAATGGGTGGCCGCGGATCTGGGGCGGGCAACGTAAAACGAGCCCCGGTACATCCGCCATTATAGTAATGCCAAGCTCGTGCACCATCCAACAAACTTCCAACATACCCCAGAGAAATACTGGGGTTATCCAACATCATCTGGGCATAACCAAATTGCCGCGCAAAGCGGCTTGGCAAATATGGTTCCAGGTAGCACTGATTCCTGTTCCGGTATATCAGATGAGATGGCCAAATACTCTGCAACCAGCAGAATCCCCATTGAGGCAGAGTGGTGGTACCTTCGCCCAGATCCCTTAGATCTTCGTTGGCCTCAAAGCCCAAGTAGATTAGACCAACTTTGGTAATTTCCCAACCCTGAAGATGGGATAAAACCTTTCTACAAACAGGGACACCAGTATGTGACCAGCTCCTCCGATTGAAACGACGAAGGAGTGCATCTCCAGCCTTATAATCTTCTTCCGAGCCTGGACTCATCACACTGGGATGATGCAAAATCAGCCATCCCATCAAATAGTGAAACGGCAGTTCGGCGCGCGGGAAGTTATTGTTTCGGCCTCTGTTATGAATCACATTTCCAGCAAACTCTCTCAAACCTTGCTGCAGGTTACATACCATTACGGGAAGAAGAGCCAAACGCCGGCCGAAGACCAGCTTCACGGCTGGCAGGATTAAGTTTCGGGTTACCCTCTCTACGGCACCGGATCCGCCCGCGAACACGCAATCCCGGAGCCATATCATTAGGTAGGACGCCAACACCGCCTTGGATGACATCCGATAAGCAAGATGCCAGAAGCAGCTGTAGGAGCGTGCATCTGACTGCTGGTCCTCATTTCCTCGGGGATTTTTCTCCCCTCACCTGCTCATTTCGGACAACACTTCGCTACGAGAGAGCGCCGGTGGAGTGGAAAATTGTGAGGGATCCTCCTTGTCTTGTCTAAAGACATAATCTCTCCAAGTATGGCCCTCTCCTGCAAGAGCCGGTTCGTTCCGGAACCATGTCCGGGCAATATCTAACAACTGCAACCCAACCGCCTCGACCCTCAGGTCGGCTGCCAGGCGGCAGGCCTCCATCTTGCGCTCGATATCCTCGAGCCAGTCATCAGCATAAATAATGCCCTCTGTCCCCTTGAAATTCCTCGGACCAAGCTTCTTGAAAGCCTGGATATTCCCGATCTTCGGCTGCTGCTGCTGCTGAACCTCCCTCTGTGGAGCCCCTCGCTCCACTGCTGCCATAGCCAATCTGTGTGCATCCTCCATGCCCTGGCGCATGGCCTCTGTCTGCCTCAACTGAGCCTCGTGCTGAGCCCGCTGGGACTCAAGCACCTGGTGAAAGAACGCTAGCATCTGCCCCATGTCTGTGGACAGAGGAGGCAATGGAGGAATAGCTCCCATCATCACCGGAGGAGTCCCCTGCTGAGGAGGAAGAATACCCCCGGTAGCTTCCGCTGTAGCCCCTGGCACTACGGGAAGAGCACCCGCAATGGCCCCAGGGACGGTCATCGAGGTAACTGGAGGAGTACCTCCAAGAGCCCCAACAGAAGTCCCATCAGCCGGGGAAGTGACCGGAGCCTGTCCGCCAGAGGTGGCAGACCTCTCCGTCTCCCCATGCTCCTCGCCAGGAGAATGAGTCATCAATATCCTGGAGACAAATTTAGAAGAAGATATCAATATGGCACATGAAGGCAATATCAAAGGAGGACAGCTAAAAAGCAGTAAATCAATATCAAAGACGGTAAGCAAGATAAGCAAGGAAAGATCCTACTATGATTGAGCACCCTTAGCCTACTACTTCCTATGGGTAACACAGGCTCGTAGTCAACACTCTAAGACGAGTGCCGCTACGACATCGCACTAATTGCGACTTCAGGACCTGCATGGGCCACCACTAAAACGTGTCACGACCCGCACACGCTAAAAGGGCACGTGACGCGACAACGCCCAGCGCTCTCCGGAAAAACGGCGTGGAACGCTGTAGATTTTCTAGTCTGACAACAGTTTATATATATAACAAAACCTGTCGAGAATATTGTAGAAGCATGGAATTTCAAAACCAGAAAGCCCATGCGCCAGGCATTTTATGTGCCAGAACTCAGACAGCTAATCAAATAAGCCATAGACATTCGAAGAAGGACTTTTTATTTATATATAAAAGTCTATTTACATGGCTAGAAAAGGTTGTACAAAGGAAAATTTCTACAAAGGAAGGATCCTAGATCTACAGCCAACAGCCACCATGCGCCTTCCAGATAGGCGCAGCAACCACCATGCGCCTTCCGATAGGCACAGCAGTTACCATGCGCCTTCCAGATAGGCGCAGCAACCACCATGCGCCTTCCGATAGGCGCAGCAGTCACCATGCGCTGTCAGCCAGGCGCAGCAGATGTCATGCGCCTCCAGCCAGGCACATCCCACCATCTCTTCAGCAGCTCAGTCATGTGCAACTCTTCCAACCAGGCTCACCTGGCCGAGCAGAGCCCAGTTATGTGCTGCTCTTCCAGCCAGGGTCACCTGATAAGTGCTTCGATTACACAAAGCATTTAACCCTCTGGCTGGAACCAAGGAAGAGAAGAGCACGGCAAAGCTGTGGCCAGGGGAGGCTTCGAAAGAGCCTCCAAAGACCAAGGAAGACCGTGATCGAAATCATGGCACAAGGAGCTTTCAACACAATCAAAGTGGGCGGCACCCACTTTGAAGGAAGAGAGAACCTAGCACAGCCATTCCGATCTACGGCTCTTCCGGAACAACGGAGACGAGGCCCGAACATCCTTATCTTTGGATGCAACATGCACATTCCACCTGTCTCAGAAGCCCTCGACTCCGTCTTTTGGATGTAACAGTCACCTTCAAGTGCATCGAAGACAACACGACGTCTCATCTTCATCCTCGGGAGCACTTCGTCAACAGAATGCACCCGCATATCCAAGTTCATGTTGGAATTACGAGAGAGAACGAGGAGCAAACCTTCTCTCCATGCCACTATTTATAGGTCGGGAAAATCAAACCCATGCGCCAAGTGGATGACTCCCCGAATTCTGTGCAATGAATTTGCATTAAATGGATGAACCGGACGCCTCGAATTCAGCCAAACGGCTATTTATAGCACTCGAGGAGCGAGACAGCCGCATCATTAAAGGACATGTCGGATGCGCCCGCCAAACAGTGCATCACACAGACGCGCCCTTCAGTACCCGGCGCATCACGAGGATGCGCCCCCTTACATCTCCATACCGAGTGGAACACCAACCAATGTGCCCACTCAGCTGTCCATCGAACGTCACAAATATTAAATGCTGAACTGACACCAGAGTTGGCAGCACGCTTCCCAAAGTCTGAACAGTTGACAGCTTTTTCAGAGAATGAAGCTTTTTCAGACCCTTCACTGATCCCTAAAGACAGAAGAAGAGTCTCCAGTTGAAGCTTTGCATGCGTCTCAAAAGCCATGCGCCCCAGACTGATCTCTGATCCCGAAAGACAGAAGGAAAGTTGCCTGCATGCGCCTCAAAAGCCATGCGCTCTAAACAGTTTATAACCCCTAAAGGTTATGAGCCGCAACCTCCTCCTGCGCCCAATCAAGGCGCAGCTCACCAGATTACTTCCCCCCCCAAATCCGAGATCTTCAAGCCATGAGTCGACGACATGTGTCCTTTGACTCAACTCGTCCAAGATTTCAGCAACAGAAAGATCTTCTCTTCTGCTACATGTCGGCTCACAACAGCAGTATAAAGAGTTCAACCTCCCAATCAGGACGCATCATCCGTGCGCCCCTATCAGCAACTTCCACGTGGCGTCCCCACACACCGGCGCATCCTACATGCGCGCATGAGCAGCCAGCCTGCAAAACTATAAATAGAGGGATCTTCTCCTTCACACACACACAGAATCCACAACGAACATACAAGGAATCATCAGAGAGGCAGATACAGACACTCAACGTCTTCCTCCTCTCAGTAAGCTCCAGCACCCAGAGCAATCCACGCCTTCAGAGAACCGATAACCGTCGTCAGCCGGTCAACGGAGTCAACGCATTACCACTCGCTCCATTGGCACTAAGGACCCAGCTTAAACAAAAGTATACTCCTAGGACTACATCTAAGTCCTACATTGTAACACTGTTCTGTTTGTATTAAAGTTTTCAATCAAACAATTTTAATGGCAAACAAATATAGTCAACTCCGAACGGAGGACAAGCAATGAATATATATAAGTGCTCAATCACAACTCTAAGATGATAAGTAAAGACTGAAAGATAAAGACAACAAGACGATAAAATATAACCTGTCAAGTCCAGATACAAATAATATACAAGTCCAGTCTCTAATACAGTGCAAAATATAATACAGTCTCAAAAGTAAAAAGAAACTAAGTCCAGTACAAAGACCTACTCTAACTAAACAAGAGGTATGGTCTCGTCAGGCGGAGCTACGCCCTGCGGGACCAAGTCTAGGCCCACTACGTCGTCCAGACCGTAGTAGGTACTGCAATCTCTCTCGTCGATATCTGTAATATTTTATCAACAGTCCAGTCAGGATGGAACGAGTACATATATCTCATAACAGATCTCAAGATAGAATAAAAGCTATAAGACTGTAAATAGAGCATATACAATGAATCATGGAGTGTACATGTATGTATCATGGCATGGTAAGCTGTAAAGCTAGAGCTAGAACAAGAAAAATAGAACGGGATCATGGCATGTACACAAATCAAGGTAAGCTATATATCCAATGTGTGTGAGTAATAGTTTCAGCTTGTGATCGGCTTGGGTACCTGTCAAGAATCGGCCTGGCAAGTCATAAGTGCGGTATATGACTCACACTGTTCGGGAATGCGGGATGGATCTGATCACAGGCCTACGCTACTACTCCCCCTACCCCAACTGGTAGAATGGATCCAAACATGACACGTCACTGCATGGGATTCTAATGAGAAGGTAGCTAGCCTTCTCTAGAATCAGTGACCATATATTGAGCAAGAGCTACAAGGGTGCTTGCACAATACATCCCAACCTAAGAAGGAGAAAACATCTCTCGTCGGAATCCAAGAATACCAATCCGTGAGAACCATGTGTCAGGAATAAGCATATCAATACTAAGTACATGAATCATAACAGTTATCATAAATTGGGAATAAGTATCAGAGAATGTACTCGCCTGTAAGATGATAATATACGTCGACTGGATCAACTACAGTATCTCGAGGACCTATAGAGAACAAGACGTATCAATACTATGTTTAGGAAATAAAGTTAAATCAAAATAAACCCTATTTAGTCATTCTAGGTCAAGACATGTCTAGTCGGGTCAATCTTGGTCATTGGAGAACATTAGAAGTTAATCTAGATCAATCTAGGTCGAAAACTGGCTTACCGTTGACTTTTGGTCAACGGGTCAACTCTAGTCAACTCTAGGTCAACTCTAGGTCAACCCTAGGTCACTGGTGACTAATAGTTGACTTTTAGTCAACTGTCCAAATTAAATGGAATTTGGAACTAAATTGGGTAAAGTGTTGACCCATAGTTGACTTTTAGTCCAAAAAGTCAACCGTGGTCAACCGGGTCCAAGACTAGGTTTAGACAGCTAATCCTACTCATTACCAACCTATACAACCCATATCCAAGTCCATCTTGGACTTGGAAACTCGAATCTTGGCCGTGGGCCAAATCCCTATTTTACCCTTTTTAAGGGTAAAATTCTACCTTCGGCGATTATCCCGTTAGCCTACCTACGCTAGTTATTTTGATCCGTGCTCCCTAGGGTAGTAGGGTACTATCCTATAGGTTCGTTATCTACCAAAATACCTAGATAAAATGGACATCTAGTCCACCTTACGGCCCGTTGTAGATATCTTGAATATTTCAAGATACGCGCTGACACGACGCGATACCGGCGCCCTACGACTCCGATTTCCACTAGGAAGCTTACCCGCAAAATCTAAATCACGTAACCTAGGCCTATGTCAAGTTTCATCCCGATCCGATGCTCCGGGCTCAATTTTCCCTTCTAACTCGATTTCTACCAAAAAGTCCCTTTTTAGTCTCGTTCTAATTCTCCTCTTTGATTCTCAATTCTAGTTCTTCTTCTTCTTAACTTCTCTAATCTTCTTCTTACTCCTCCTTCCTACTCTTCTTTAATTTCCTAACTTCTCCTAGTTTTCTTCTTCTCCAACTTCCTTCTCATTCTAATTTCCTTCCTTCTTCTTTACTTCTTCTTAATTCTTTTCCTTCCTTCTTCTATCTAACTTCTCATCTATTTCTCTATATATATAAACATATATATATCTATATGTATATACCTACATATACACCTATACATAGGGTACTAGGGGGGGTTTAAGGGGGTGTACAGGGGGGTGTATGGGGGGGGGGGAAGGAGCTGCCAAGGCAGCTCCTGCTGCTGTTGCTACTGCTGCATTTGCTACTGCAGCTGCTGCTGCTTATGCTCTGCTGCTGCTGCTGTTTTGAGCTGCTGCTGCAGCTCCTGCAGCTGCTGTTGCTCTTCCCTTCTTCTCCTACTTCTCCTACTTCACTCCTCCATCTCCTCTCTTTATATATATATCAATACATATATACCTGTCTATATATATATCTATATATCTATTTCTATATATATATATAACCAATATCTAATCCTCTAACCTCCCATCTATATATATATATATATATATACACACATACATCTCTACATATATACACACACACACACACATCTCTACGTATATACACACACACACATATACATATTATATATACATACTTTTTTTTTTCTCATATATATATATAAATACACATATACATCTATATATATATCTCCACAACCACACACACAACCACACCACCACTCTCATTCTCATTCCACCACTCTCTACACACACACACACACACACACACACACACACACACACAAATACATACATACATATATATTCCTATATATATATCTATACATACACACACACACACACACATATATATATATATATATATATATATATATATATATATATATATATATATATATATATATATATATATATATATATATATATATATATATTTTATATATATATATATATATATACCATTAAAAATATATATATATATATATATATATATATATATATATATATATATATATATATATATATATATATATATATATATATATATATATACCATTAAATATATATATATATATATATATATATATATATATATATTTAATGGTATATATATATATATATATATATATATATATATATATATATATATACCATTAACATATAAAACCCCTAATTAACACTAACCAAATTTCTAGGGAGAACCTACAAAATAGAGGACAAAGTGTAGAGAATTAAATTCTCTATATTTAATGTAAAGAACATAAATGAAAAGGAGTTATTAATGAGGGATTGATGACAAACCTAAATGTTGTTTGGAGAGAGAGAGCTTGGAGAGAAAGAATTTGAGAAAGAGAGAGAAAGAAGTTACTTTGTGGAGAAGTCAAAGGGGGGGGGGGGGAAGGACTTTCATGGCCGGCCACCCCATGGGCTATTGGGTTGGGATCCAATAGCCCACAACCCATTAACCCTAGTTTGGTTTTATTTGAATTCGGGTTGGTTCGGTTTGATTCGGTTTGATTCTAAATACAAATTTAGCCTCTAAAATGACTAATTAAGTCATGGAAATTAGGTTAATAATTTCTAGCCTAATTATGATGGTACATGGGCTAAGTCCAGCTAGTATGGGGGTCCCACTAGGGTCCAGGCTACCCGGGTCTCCAAATTGAGTCCGAATTGGATTAAATCCAAACCAACCCAAATAAATTCCTAAAAATCATATAAAATCTAATAAAATTCCTAAAATATTTTAAAACTTGAAAATGACAAAAATACCCCTAATTTAAAAACTGGGGGTGACAGCCTCTCCGTAGACGTACCCACTTTGAATGGCAAAAAGTGGGCCGATTTGGTCAACCTGTCAACGATGACCCAAATCGCGTCTTTTCCCCCTGGTGTACGCGACAATCCTGATACGAAGTCCATAGTGATATGCTCCCATTTCCACTCGGGAATGGGCAGCGGCTGCAATAATCCACCGGGCCTCTGCCTCTCCGCCTTGACCTGCTGACAGACCAAGCACCTAGCTACGAAGCGAGCCACCTCCCGCTTCATCCCGGACCACCAAACATGCTCCCTCAGATCTCGGTACATCTTGTTGGCACCAGGGTGTATAGAGTACTGAGATCTGTGGGCCTCCTGCAAAACCTGCTCCCTGAGCTCTCCGCTGGGCACACATAACCTGGAACCGTGCCTCAACGCACCATCCTCTGCAAGAGAAAACTCGCCGTCCACCAATCCTGCTCGGACCTGCTCTCGGAGACACCGCAGAGCAACGTCCTCAAACTGAGTCGCCTTGATCCTCTCCACCAAGTCCGACTGTATCTGTATGCCCTACATCTGCATCTGCACTCCGGACACGATCACCTCAATCCCGAGGCTCTCCAAGTCTACAAGCAAATGCCGATCCATGGTCAAACACATGGCTGTCGGATACCTACTCAAGGCATCGACAACCACGTTGGCCTTTCCTGGGTGATACTGAAGTAGGATGTCAAAGTCCTTCATCAACTCTAGACATCTGCGCTGCCTCATGTTCAACTCCTTCTGAGTGAACACATACTTTAAGCTCTTGTGATCTGTAAAAATCTCCACCCTCTCTCCATACAGATAATGCTTTCACAACTTCAGAGCAAATATCACTGCTACAAGCTCCAGGTCGTGGGTAGTGTAGTTCTTCTCATGGGGACGTAACTACCTGGAAGCATAGGCAATCACCTTTCCGTGCTGCTGCAACACACAACACAGCCCCTTCCCTAAAGCGTCACTATAAATAGTGAAACCACCTGATCCTGAAGGCAATGTCAGAATTGGAGCTGTCGTAAGCCGCTTCTTCAACTCATCAAAAGCTGCCTGACACCCCTCTGACCAAACGAACTCAGCATCCTTCCGGGTCAAACGAGTCAACGGCTCTGCAACCCGGAAGAAATCCTGTACAAATCTCCGATAATATCCTGCCAGCCCCAGGAAACTCCTGATCTCTGCAACTGAGGTCGGCGCTGCCCATGCCTCAACTGCTACAATCTTCTTGGGGTCAACTGAGATACTATCTCCAGTCACCATATGCCCCAAAAAGTCCACCCGGTCCAAGAAGAACTCACACCTGGAGAGCTTCCCATAAAGCTGCTCCCTCCTGAGAGTCTCCAGCACTATCCGCAGATGCTCCTCGTGCTCCTCCTTAGTCTTGGAATACACCAAGATGTCGTCAATGAACATCACCACAAACTGATCCAGGTAATGGTGGAACACCTTGTTCATAAGGTTCATAAACACTGCTGGTGCATTGGTTAGCCCAAACGGCATAACCAAAAACTCAAACTGCTCGTACCGCATCCTGAAAGCGGTCTTGGGAATATCTTCCCTCTTCACCTTCACCTGGTGATATCCCGACCTCAGATCAATCTTAGAAAATACCCGAGCTCCGCTCAACTGGTCAAAAAGATCGTCGATCCGCGGCAGTGGGTATTTGTTTTTGATCGTGAGGTTGTTGAGTGCCCTATAGTCAATACACATCCGTACTGACCCATCCTTCTTCGGCATAAACAACACTGGTGCACCCCATGGCGACGAACTCGAGCGGATGAAGCCCTTGTCCTGCAGCTCATCCACTTGCTTCTTCAGCTCCACCAACTCACTATTGTTCACTCGATAGACATGCTGAGAGATGGGTTCCGCTCCTGGAACCAAGTCTATCGAGAACTCTGTCTCTATCTGGTGGCAATCCCGGCAACTCCTCTGGGAAAAATTAATATACTCTGCTATCAAGGGGTGTGGAATCGCCTGCTCCTCAACCGAGACTCCGCAGAAAACTTCGCTGCTCTGCTCCGCCTGACGTCTGGAGTACTCGAACTCTGGCTCCCCCGACGCTCTGAAGAGAACTCTACCCCCTCTACAATCAATGCTGGCGTGGTGCCCGCTCAACCAATCTATGCCGAGTACTATATCGTAGTTCGACAATGGTATTACGAGCAGGCTCACCTCCAAGTCACGGCCTCCTAGAACAACTCTCCGACCCTTACAAACATCATGTACGAGGATAATGCCACCCCCGGTCGTGATCTTGTAAGTCCTAGGCAACGATTTAGCTATGATACCGTGTCTAATCGCAAAAGATACTGATATAAAACTATGCGAAGCACCAGAATCGAATAATGCAAAAGCTGGACTGGAGTCGAGGAGAATCGAACCTGCGATCAGCTCTCCTACCACCTCTGCATCCTCAGCTGCCATGGCGAAAGCTCGCCCCTGCTGGCCTCCCCTGGCCTGCTGCTGATGCTGAACAAATCTCTGCTGCTGGATCGGCAGGGCTGGTCCCCTCTGCTGGCCTGCTGGAGCTCTGACTGCCGCTCCCTGAGCTGCTCGTCCCGTAGTCAAGATACACTCTCTCATCTGATGGTCTGCTGAACCACATATCAGGCACTTGCCCAGCCTCTTCCTACACTTGTTCCACCCGTGTCCTGGCTTCTTGCAATAAGCACAGGTGGTGGCCTGCTGCCTCGGTGCCTGCTGCTGTACCCTCTGCTGCTGATGCTGCACTGGCTGGTGCCTCGGCTGCTGAAACTGCTGCGGCTGGAACCTCTGCTGCTGGTGGTGCTGCTGGTGCTGCTGCTGAAAGTGTGGCCTCTTGGCCGGTCCTCCGCTACTGCTGTCTCCCTGGGAGTCTCGTCCCCCACTTAAGCCTAAGCTCAAGATCATCCTCTGCAGCTAGTGTGTCCACCAGGATCTCCTTAAATGTAGCGCTGTGGGCATTTTTGGTGTAGGACTTGACCTCCTTTACCAAGCCCTTGCGGAACCTCCGGGTCTTCGTCGCCTCCGACAAGCCCTCTACAAATCTGCTCAGGCGGCAGAACTCTCCTGCGTACTCCTCTACAGACTGGCTCCCCTGGACTAGGGCCTCGAACTGGGTCTCGAGGGCTCCCAGCGCTGCGTCTGGAAAGAACTTCTCCTTGAACAGCTTCTTGAAGGCTGCCCAAGTCTGTCCTGCTGTGCCAACCCTCGGGTCGGTCTGGTACCATGTACGGGCCAGATCCTGCATCATGCTAGCCGCTGCCTCTATCTGGAGGCTCGTCGGGATCTCAGCCAACCTGAAAATCTCCTCCATATGCTCGATCCACTCATCGGCATACAAGATCCCCTCTGTCCCTCGGAAGTCTTTTGGGTGCATCTTTTGGAAATCTTGGATGCCCTTCTCCCGCGGCTGGTACGGCTGCGGGGCTAATACTGGCTGAGCTACGACTCTCTCTACTGCGGTCACTGCCAGCTCAATGCCTCGTGTGAGCTCTGCTTTGTGCCTCTGCTTCTGGGTCTGCTGACCCTTCATGTATTGTCGGAAGAAAGCTAACAGCTGAACGGCATCAACTGTTCCAGCAGGTGGCTGCTGCTGGAAGGGCTCCTCTGCGATGACTGGGTCCTGCCTCCGAGCTGGTGGAGACATACCCCCTGCTGCTGCTGTTGGAGCCTCAATACGAACAGAGGTGGCAGGAGCTGCAGTCTCCTCTCTCTGCTGAACTGGCTGAGATGTAGCAGATCCCTCTATAGCATCTCCATGAATGGTACGCTGCGACCGAGTCTCTACCATCCTGAAGATAGACCAAACAAGAGTATCAATTTCTGAGAAAGAAGCGATATAACAAAGGCGGACAATTAAAATTCAAAGGATCAGCTGACAATAAGGATTTAGATGGCAATAAAAGAATTTTTCCTATTGTGAATGAGTACCTTAAAAAAAATTAATGTTATATATCCTACTGCAGGCTGTAGTGATACTCTAATTTGAATACCACTACACTTCTAGTCTAGACCTGCATGGGCCACCACTAAAAACGTGTCACGACCCGCACCCTAGAGTAAGGGCACGAGACGTGGGTACGTCCAGCCTACACCGCAGTATCGGCGGTTGAACGTTGTCCTAGGTCACAACATCTAGCAATAATATACTAAGCAGTTTATACTCCCCTAATGGGGGTGACATGATAAAAGTAAACTCAATCACGACTAAGGAAGAAGAAGCACGATATGATATAGAACTGAAGGAAATACAGATGATAAAATAGCAGATAGATAGATAAATAAAACTGCTGAAATGGAAGGAAATCCCCAAGTACAAACAGAGAGTCTAAGTGTCTAAGATAATACATAATCCCAGATCCCAAGTATCAATATGTACAATCATCCATAGAATACTGTAAATGAAAACATCCTAATCTAAGGGTGTGTCATCCACAGCTAGTGGGACCTGCTGCTGGTCCAGGTCCAGGCACTCATCTAAGGTAGCACCGTAATAGGTATCCACACCAGCCTTCTTCTCGTCCTCTGTAATATTTTCAACAGGTCCAGTCAGGACAGGAGAGAGTACAATACATCTCAACAGTTCATAGCAGGTTAGAAAATATAATCATGCAGTAAAGTAAGATATAGATACTGAAGAAAATGCAGTATGTAAACAGAGAAAGCTGTAATAGAAATATATATACTGTAATAGAGAACTATCAGTGGCTAGTGAGTCAGAGTACAACATAAACATGTGAATGGCATAGGAGATTCTGGGAATTATACTATAGAGTGATCTGGGAATTACACTACTTGAATATTATTCACATGTCTACTTCTACTCTCCCGTACCCATAATCAATACACAAGGATCCAACCAGATTATGTTATGATTCCATGCAAAGGCCCACAAGGGGTGATACATGGTAAGCCCATAAGTGGGTGATCTGGGAATGCCCATAAATGGGATGATTCAAAGAAGACTCTGTGATCATGAGAGTACATGTCACAAGTGATCAATGAACCGTGAAGCATAGTGATACGCCATGTAAGTGAAACGCACAGAACATGTAGTATATGATGCTCCCTGAGGGGATAACATCTCAAGAAAGGATCCATATAGTACTAATTCGTGTGACCAACGTGACAGTATCAAGTAAAGTAATTTAATGCAGGAAAATAATTCTAAGCAGGATGTGAAATGATCAGAGAATATACTCGCCTGGTATCTGAGTGTCCAACTAAAATGTACGGTCCGAGGAGTGGTGTCTGGCTCCTATTTAGAACAGCACAAGTCACAACAAGTCCAGAATGGTAAAATAAAGTACTATAATGCATTTTACATGAATCTAGGTCAATCTAGGCCAAAGTCAACTCTTGGTCAACCCTAGAAGTCAAACTAGGTCAACTATGGTTAAACTAGGTCAAACAAGTCTACACTAGTCTAGCAAGTCTATTCTAGGTCTAATAAAGCTATACAAGTCCAATCTAGGCTCATTAGTCAAACAGGCACACACATGCCATAGGCTATATCATGCCCAAAGGCCAACCCTAACACATACCCAAGTCAAAATCTATATCTAAACAATACACTCTTGATATATTTATGTAATCTAAAACATAACACATATATATGTATAATACATATAATTAGTATATACACAAGTTACATATATATGAGACATATATATATATATATATATATATATATATATATATATATATATATATATATATATATATATATATATATATATATATATATATATATATATATATATATATATACTTTAATATAATCTATGCATCCTTTGCAAATATCTATATTAGATACATATATATTACACATACATATATTATTTATATAGATACACATATTATATATTGTATACATTACATATATACATACATGTGCATTAGGAAAATAGGAAATATAGAGAGAGTGAGTGTGTGAGTACATCATGGTTTGTGTGTGTGTGTGATGGTGTGTGTGTAAGAGTGGGTGAACTGTGACAGAAAAAACAAGGAGTGCGTGATGATGATTCAGTCCAACCTGGACAGCAGTGTGTGAAGGGGAAATCACATGTAATCCCCTAATTCCCAGTTTCAGAAAATAGAAAAGGAATGAAACCAATACAGTTTTAATCCTACACTAACTCAAGTTCTATTCCAGACTTTTGAAACAGTTTTCTCAACCAAAAACTCAGATTTTTAATAACACTTGCAGGGAGAAAAGAAGGAAATCAATTCAGTATAACCTACACTAATCACAGGTTATAATGAACTCAGATTTTTGAGTTCATAACCTCCAAGAAATCTCAGCAACAGTTTTCAGTATTTTCATAACAGTTTAACACCACATATCACCCTCATTTCGAATCAATTCACCATCATTTCAAACCAAATTCGACACACCAGTAGATAACTTATAGGAGGACAGTTTTAGGAACTTAAATATGTAATTAACAACATTTAGATTAATCAAAATGAATGATAAAACTCATAATAAAAAACTGGAAAAAAATAGTAAATGAACCCTTGTATCAGACTTTGGGAAAAATTTGGAAATGATGATTAAAATATAAACTAAAATGCAAAACATTGGTTGGTAAAGTAAATATAACTTGTGCACGGGTCTTAGGAAGTGTTTCGTGTCCACCACAATGTGACACGACGTGTCCACATACAAACAAACACTAATCGGGCACACAGACACTGCACAGGTGCACGCGTGTCGTGCACCCGATACGACACGAACTAGGATTCGTGGTTGTGTCCACACCTAGGTTAGGTCTAGGTGCACATGTCCAATAGCCTGCAGCATGTCCAAAGTGTCGCGTGTCCAATGTATTGAGCCGTATCAGTGGCTTAAAACCACAGTGCACAGAACAGTGCAAACCCCGTGCGCGATCGATTACTCCCCAACCCGAGCATGAGACTCGATGAAACTTTGGGGGCATGATGTCAGTGCATTCCCCCTCGAGTCCACCAAGTTTCATGTCAGTTGATCCTGTGTCGTGTCCTGTAGAAGCCCCGAGTGACAGGAGATGCGCCTGGGCCGCGCGCGGGTATCCAAACACATGTGCACGAGTGTCAAAACGACACGACACGAACTCGATACTGACTCAGAGCAATAGAAATGTGTAAGCGACACTAAAATACAATTTTCCATTCAAATAGTTTCACAAAAATAAAACGAAATATCCATTGGGACATTTTGTCAAACACTTACACGCATCACTGATACGTGTCCGATACGGACACGTACAGGACACAAAAATCTACAAAACCTATTCCTACAGGACCAGGACACTTAGGGCTAGGCATTCATGTAATTAAAACCTAATTTTAATGGATGGATTAGGATTTTTACCTATGGTGTTCTCCAACACAAAAACTCCTTGAATGAGGATTCCCAAAAGCCACCAAACTCCTTCAAATTGATAGAAAACTGAGATAAACAAATTCTAACAGCAAGAAAACATCAATTAGAATCTATTGCAATTTGTTTGGATTAAAAAGGAGTTAAAATGGATTTTCTAGGGATTTATGGAGTTGGGAAAATACCTATTTCTAAACTTGCTCTTTCCTAAAGAGGCTAGCCCTAAATGGAAGAGAATACTTATAGAGGGGATTTCCCAATGTGGGTGTAGTGGCTGGACAAATAATGTTAGGGTTAGGGTTAGGCATAGTTAATGGGCTTTGGGCTTCTATGGCTAGTTATTGATTAAGGGTTCAATCACAAGTCATGGCTTATGACTTAATAATCTAACTTAAGTCAAATAACCATACCATGGGTCAACTCTAGTCTAACTAGGGTAGCATGACCTAACCAAGTCCAAACTCAACTAGGGTTAGCTCCTAGGTTAGTCTACTATAGTCATTGCTAGTCAAAGTCAACCTAGTCAACCCTCATTCAAACAATTCCAAAATAAATTCTAAAAATTTCCATAAATTCAAATAATTATAATAAATTCAAATAATCTCAAAAATGATAAAAATACTCTCAATCTAGAAATGTGGTAGAGATAGAGACACATCCACTACCAACCAAAATAAAAAGGAAGAAGTACATGATATATAAAAGGACTAAGTGGAAGTAGCAAGGAGGAACCAAGTCACGTCATCTTCGAATAAATGGAGAAGACCACGATCCCGGCTAGGATACCTGCGGAAGACATGAACACACACCTGGGGAATAACCAGGTCCTCAGAGGGACGTATCAAGATACAGGAAGAACAAGCTAATATGAACTGTCAAAATAATAATAATATGCAAGACTCTCCTAGACACCAATATGCAAAAAGGAATGCTAATCATCTATTTGCAATTTAGGGGACAACTTTCATGTGCATGGGTAGAATTTAGGCTACATGTACGTAACTGGCATCCAGTCATCTGTATCCGTCCGTAACGTCCAAAACGTCAGAGGGCATCTGCAAATATAAATCGCCACAGTTCTATCAGGAGACTGTGGTTTACCTGTTTGGATTCCCATACGCACTAGCGACTGTCCTCTCCCAATATTTCCTATACTTTTCAAGTCATGTCCGTGGCTCGTCTAGTTTTGTAACTGCTTGAGTCTCTAAAACCCTAGTCATAGCAGTTACGATCATCTACCGTCACACGACTTTAGAGATGGCCAGTCCATAAGTCATGTCCCTAGCAAAATGCCACAAACCGTGTAGCGTGAGTGTCATGGCCCAAGAAGATATAAGGATATCCCCCAACAAGAAGGTAGTCCGCTAAAACTAAGTTAACATGCATATAGTAAAGTAAAACGACTAATAGAGTCGCTTGCACCCAAGTATGGCTTGGACGGCAGTTTATAACAAAGAAAACTAACAAATATGAAACAAAATAAAAAATACTAAAAATAAATAATATGATAGTAAATTAGCAAGGTATACTTGCCTGGGTCCTGAGCACTGTGGTGATGAAGATCAGACAGGAAAGTAGGTGGAACAACGGCTGCCGAGGAACTAAAGTCCAAACAAACATCTCCGAATGCTGAAAATAGTCTATTATCTAATTATAATTAATATTGTACCTATTAGATTTATTTAATAAATTCTAAAGTTAGGATATGGCATTGGTTTTCGTATCAGCTTTCCAAAAAACTAAACGGATCAGATTTTTGTTTCCGGAATCTCTCAAAATTGCAAAAATACTGAAACACATTTATTTTTGGGACACTAGATACTCAAACAGTTTTGCAAAAATCTACCTTACGAATTTTGTTTATTAAAATATTTTTCTGGAAAGCTTACCTCGATACGCTTCTTTAAAAAAAAACTGGAGGCGAAACGGAGTTCGGAGCTAGAAGATATCGTCGTTCCAAGTTGCTCTTGCGGCTAAAAAGCGGGGCTAAATTCTAATGACGAATTTTAGAGTTTCTATTGGACTAAAAATAATTTTAAATTATGGCTGATAGAAGGGGGATGTATTGGGTTTATATAGATTTTTATTTCAGATTTATCTCCTAAATTAGATAGGATTTGATTTAAATTGATAGAAGTTACTTTGTTAGGATAGGATATAGATAGAGATGTTTTTCTAGTAGACGTAGGATTAGTATTTATTTAAAATATGTTTATATTTATCTAAATTATCTATAACATTATTTAAAATTACTATAGATAATAAATAGAGTTAATATTTATTTAAACAACCTTCATCTAATCTCATTTATACAAGCTGAAATATTTAATACTAATTTGATATTTATCCTATATTATGTAAATAGTGCACAATATAAGTAACATGTAAAAAATAATAAAATTTATGAAATAAATCCTAAAATTTTGAGAAAAATTGTATAATATAGTTTAGATCCTTAATGTACTAGAAAAATAGCTTTATATATTTTTATACTAAATTCACTAATGAACACTATACTAAATATATGTAAAATAATACAAATTATATAATAAGTCAATAAATAGTTATTTAAAAATCCAAAAATTCTACAAATATTTATTTTAAAAAATCAGGGGGTTTACAAAAGTCTTATCTAGATAAGGACTAAGAAGAGTTTTAATTTCCCTTGGATTTTCTACTATTTAATTCAAATTGATTTAAAAGTAACTCAATCAAATATAATCAAATGTAGATAGATTCTACCTCTAATTTAAACTGTATTTAAATAACTTAATATATTTTTCCAACTTAAATCACCATAATTAATTACATATTAAATCAACCCATATTTAATATACTTTTTTTGAAATAATATATTAGTGATAATAATTAATTTTAAAAATACAAATATATATACACTCGCATGCAAAAATAATACTTACATAAAACACAGTTTTTCTAAATTACTAGTTATACTTGTACCATAAAATAAAATGGCCTTTCTTAAATAAAAATAAAGTTTGGCAATCATCGGTGCGACGTATTTACAATTTCAATCAATATAAAATATTTATCGTATATTATTTTGAAATAATTTCTACATCTATATATTTAAAACATTTTATAAAAATATGTACTTCGCACTTATTCGTGCTTGACGAGAAATTTACGAAACGCAAACTCGTACACGACGTACAAATACGAAGTACAAAAATCAATACCATATTTATTAAAAAAATCATATTAGAAATATATATATATATATATATATATATATATATATATATATATATATATATATATATATATATATTGTAAATATGTGTAGATGTATACATATATAAAAATATATATAAAGGAGTATATGTGCGTGTATATATGAATATATATACAAGTGCATATATATGTATATATAAAAAAATGTATATGTATATATATAAATATACATATATATATATACGTATGTGTGTATATAGGTATATATATAGATTTATATATATAATAAAAAGAAAAAGAAAGAATAAGAATGAAACCCAGCCCAGCTAAGGGCCCTAGCCAAAGCCCATGAGCCCAGGCCCACCCGAACTCCCCAGCACCCGAACTCCCCAGCAGACCCTGTAACTGCCTGTTTTAAAAAATAAGGGTAATTTTGTTAGCCCATTTGGTCATATGGTCAAACCTGATTTTAATAATTGAATAAACTCTGTCTGGATATACAAAGCTAGTCGGGACATCTCGGACTCTTGAACATGATCAAGAATGACAATCCACTGAATTCAAGACCGAAGATCTGTTTGCCTATTCGAGTCTGTAATTCCTTATGCAATGTATTTTCATTTTATTTGAGTCTAGGAATATGTTGTACACCGAGTCGTACTGGCAAATAGGCTACCCTCAAATGAGTTTAAAATGTTTTTAAAATGACCTCTCAAAAAGGTTTACAAAAAAGTTTTTAAAAAGGTTTTCAAAAATCACCAAAAAGCTTTTTCAAAACCCTAACTAAACCCTGACTTAACCATGACAGAACTCGGACCGAGTTTGGCCAGAGTTCGGCCAGAGTTCGGCCAGAGTTCGGTTAGTGGCCGTTGTGATTTTGAATCCTTGGAACTTGGTCCTCCTGCAGTTGCGAATTTGACCGAGATTTGCTCATAGAGTTCTGCCCGAATTCTGCCCGAATTCTGTCAGAAGTCTGCCTTTGAAAGTCCTATAAATAGAGAAGGATTTTGATCATTTCAACTCACTCATTCACTTTCAATCTTCTCTCTATCTAAAGCTTTCAGTCTTTCAAAGAGTTTTCTAGAGCTTTCAATTTCAGATCCCAAGCCAATTATAATTCTCTAGTCGATTTGCCAGTGCGGTACGGTCTAGAAGTTTCTGAGAGATTGTAATCAGAAGGCTTGATTGAAGAATACCTCTTCACATTTGAAGTTGGACAAGTTCTTCGTATCAAAGCTCGCGTTGTAGAAGTTGCAAGGACTTCGTAAGAAAACTTGCGGTTTTTCCAATAGTGGATTCAACTGGTAGCAAGAGTTCTACCGACTGGATTAGTCCTCAACAAAGGGATACCAGTATACATCGCTGTCTTTGCGTTTGCTCTCTTAACTCTGTTTTTACATTATTTCAGTTGTCATTAATATTCTGTGATTGTGCTGCTAACATTTTTTTTATTAGCATTTCCGCTGCCAATCTATTCACCCCCCTCTAGGTATTACGCTTTACTATTTCAT
>JANAVB010025967.1:0-60117 GCA_029216955.1 Iris pallida
TATATATATAGCCTAACAATTTCAACATTAAGTAACGTCATCATATAATCAAAATCCATTATAAACACACACACACACACACACACATATATATATATATATATATATATATATATATTATATATATATATATATATATATATATATATCTATATATATATATATATATATATATATATATATATATATATATATATCCATTATAACATATATATATATATATAATAATTATATATATATATTATATATCTATATATATATATATTATAATATATATATATATATATATATGCTATATCATAACACTCATTATAAAATACTTATTTAACCACTAAATAAATATACTAATTATATGTACACATAATTATCCACATGGACATCGTCGGACACGCCGCATGACTACATGGGCATAGGCTCGGTTCGGGTCCAGTTTGACTAGTTTAACACAACCGGATCTCCTATAATTCAATAATCTAATTATTAATTAATTAAAAACATTTATAGGGGTCATGTCATAACTTAGCCTGGTTTTCCTAGTTGGGACTCACTTATGGCTCGGCCTTCTCTGCCATGTCTAATACACTAGTCAAAGCACGCCACTACACTATCGTAATAACTATTTAATATAGACCAAGTCATTCTATGCCATGTCACTTATGGCTCGGCCTTCTCTGCCATGTCTTAACCATGATCAAGTCATTCTATCGTAATAACTATTTAATTAAAAGTTTATAAAATTCCAAAAATTTACCTTTTAATTCAAATAAATAAAATAAATATTTTCAAGATTTCGGGAAGAGGTGTTACAACTAAACATGTATAGAAGGTTTAGATACATAATATAGACTAATGAAAGTAAATAAATCAAAGAAAATAAAATGACAAGTAGTCTCTCCATTAGTGCAAGATGTACTTGCCTATGGGTTGGTTGGAAGAAGTAAATAAGAGTGATTGAGGAGAGAGAATAGAAGATATTATTTATATGGAGGTGAGGGTGGCTTCACTAAATTCTAATCCTAACCATTCTAATCTATTCTACATTATAAAATAATCTGGATCACAACACTATCTAGTTATTTCATCATCGAGGCAGTGAATTACACCTACAACCAGACAAGGACAAGGAGTGACACACTGCTCCGCGACGAGATACTGTTCCATGCTATGATTAGGTATAAATACATGATACATGTGCTCATATTATAGATACCGTATGGCATTTTCAGGGTCCTTATAGGAAAAATACGTATATCGGGAACAGAGAGTGACACCGCCGGACTCACAAACACAACCAACCAGATAACCGTCAATGGTGCAACCCAACGGATACACAATAACTCAATCCTCACACGACCAAGGCAATGGTGCAACCCACCGGACACAGAGACAAGGCAATAAAAAAGTACGATTAAATTGAAAAACAATATACTAAAAAATGTGAGTAACTATGAAAAGTATCAAGGTGCAATAATTTGGAAGGCAACATAAATAGATATGAATGTAAGGTTCTACTATTAACATTCTAACAACTAAGGGTTAGAACTACCAAATAAAAGACATCTAGTTACTAACATCCACATATGGGAAAACACAACCCAACTAGCATATAACAATATCATACCTATAACAAAAGATTATAATACAAGAAACTTTATAATTATGTAAATAAATGTTTCTAAACGTATACCCCCATAAGAATAAAGGTTATAACTACAAGTAAAATATGTCAAGCATGTATGATCCAATAAACAGTTGCTACTAAGGATTGCAACTAATAACCAAACATATAAGAGTAAATTCAAACTACATGGACATTAAGTTTAGTTACACAAGGGTTAAGAATGTGTGTAATTTAGTGAATGTAGACAATCAAAAGCATGTACACTACAAATTTCTAAATTAAGTAATTATTCAACGAGACGGACAAGTAAATCAGTCTTATTTTATTTGTACTAATATTGTATAAATTGTTTAGTTTAATATACAATTATGGGTTGCGCGTGACCACTTGCCCAAGGGTGAAGGGTGCAACCCCATCTTCAGTTGCGAGGCTCCTATTCGCTCCAAGCTCAATGCTTCACACGTTCAATGGTGTATCCACTGGCCCTTGGGATAAGCAAACTAAGAATGAGTTTCACCCGAAACTTACACACAATGAAGGAAATTGTAGGTAAAAGGGAGGAAACATATCGAGTTGATGATCTCAAAAATTTGGGTTGCCTTGGTTGTGACATGGAGGTCCCTATATGATTCCCAAATGATCGGAGAGGAAGCTTAGACAGCAGGGTTTACCTACATCGTCTTTCTGACTGGAGGAAACGGGGGATAGGGGTGCAACTCTAGCGGGTTGGGTCAGGCTTGAGGTCAATCCAAGCCCAACCCGATGAATCATAAGCCTAGCTCGAGCCCAAGCCCGACCCAACCTCGGGTTCAACATTTGAAGCCTAAGCCAAAGCCCGGAGGATCTGGATGGGCTCGGGTCCATCGGGCGCTAATGTAACATTTGAAATAATTTTAAACAAAAATAATATTAATCACATACTCAAATAGCAATCAAGCCTTGATCATTAATAAATACGAACTGAAATAAAATTTAAGATAAGGAGTTGAAGAGTTTGGGTGAAAAAAAATCGGATTTAAACTTTTTATTTGAGTTGCCATCTCACATCTATTATATATATATATATATATATATATATATATATATATATATATATATATATATATATATATATATATATATATATATATATATATATATATATATATATATATATATATTTTATGGCACCTCACTCTTAATATTTTTTTTTTCACCTCACTCTTAATATATATATATATATATATATATATATATATATATATATATATATATAAATATATATATATATATATATATATATATATATATATATATATATATATATATATATATATATATATTTTCTATATATATTTTCTATATATATTTTCTATATATATATATATATATATATATATATATATATATATATATATATATATATATATATATATATATATATATATATATATATATATATATATATATATATATATATATATATAACAGATGTAAGATGGCACCTCACTCTTAAAAATATATATATATATATATATATATATATATTTATATATACATATTATATACAAATATATTATATATATATTATATATATATATAAAAAGAATATATATATATATATATATATATATATATATATATATATATATATATATATATATATATATATATATATATATATATATATATATATATATATATTAAACAGATGTGAGATGGCACCTCACTCTTAAATGTGGGGTGGCGGTGACATGTCACAATCTCATCCCTCCATCACAAATCAACAACCTTTTTTTTATTAAAAAGATTATGTTGATGTGTTAATTTGTGATGGAGGGATGGGATGGTGCCACGTCACCGTCACCCCACATTTGAGAGTGAGGTCCCATCTCACCTCCCTTATTCTCTCTCTCTCTTTCTCTCTCTCTCTCTATATATATATATATATATATATATATATATATATATATATATATATATATATATATATATATATATATATATATATGTCGGATTTCGGGTTCTTCGGATAACCCGAGCCCAATCCTATATTTGATCGGGTTCAAATATTTTAACCAAACCTTAGTATCTTCAACCATAACCCAACCCATTAACGACTTTACTCGAACGGGCTCGGGTTTAGCCCGTCGGAGTTGCACCCCTAATGAACGAAGGCAAGATAGGGGCAGTATATAGGACTGCATCGACGCGAGGTTAGCTCTAAGAGATATTGGCTGATTGGGAAACTGGGGGTACATATTCTAGGGTTGTTGGCGGCGACTTGATGACGTTGAGGCTGACGTTGCTGCCTCTGACAGTGGTGGCGAGTGCTTTCGCTGCTATTGACGATGGTCTAGATCCGTCAACTTACAGAGAGGGCATCGATGCCCTATGGCGCACGACCATCCAAGTCTGGGGGCACCGGACGCTCCGTCAATGTAGGGGATGGTGAGGCGGAGCAGGTGGAAGTCGAAGAAAAATCTAGAAGATGGGGTCTCTGATGGAGATGACGATATCGTCGACTGGAGAAGACGACAGGACGGGGTTGCTCGAGAAACGGAGGTGCTCCTCCATATCCGGTCGATTTCGACCAATAGAGGGGGTTTCAACACATATAATACCCCGCTATGTACGGAGCCTTTAGTTGACCTGTTGGACTTGATCAGAATGTTGGACCGAAACTTGTGATGGAAATCAAGAGATTTGAAAATGATGTAGCCTTCTAAGTTGGCCATTGTCAAGTGGGAATTTCATGCTTCATGTCAAGTGGATCGATGGTGTAGCTATGTCAAGTAGAAATTTCATGCTTCATGTCAAATCAATCTCTCAAGGACCCATTGAGCATATAAGTGATCGAAACAGGAAGTTCCTTTGTGTTAGTGAGTGGAACTATCGTCCCTTCTCCTCTTCTCCTTAATGCTTAATAAAATAAATTATTGTGTTGTTATGTTATGTTCCTAAATGTCTCATGCCTTAGATGCTGACATAGTAGAGATGCTTATGTTGAATATTGTTGAGATGAATAACACATGAACATTGAACTGCCTCTGTGAATCACACACTAGAAATGAATTGATAATATTGCTCATGCTTAATGCTGCTTAGATGAATGAGACACTTGAATAACGAACTGCCTATGTGAATGATACATGAGAAATGAACTGATATTGCTATTGACACAATAAAATGAATGATGAATTTCCCTATGAGAAATGAAATGCTGTATGTCCTTATGAGAACTGAATGACGTGATAAATGTTATAGTGTGATGAATTGAAGCGATGTTAAATGATTAAGCTTGGGATTGATGAGATCACCAAATGTGGAAATGATGTGAATGATAAGTTGTTGAACACGACTTGGATGAAATGAGATGATGAACTATTGCCTTTACTTCTAATATTTTACCATGCGATTATGTTTACGCATTCACATGGTCATGGACAACTTGCGCATAAGGTTTGAGATTTGTTTCCTTGAACGGTATGCCTGGGGAAACTAATTTGGGGAAGAACACAAGGATTTTTATTGAGTTCTTGGTAGCTGGTACAAGAGGACTTCAGAAGAGAACTTCAGCAGAGAACAAAAGCAATTACAAGGAAACTAAGCTAAGAAAAATGATTATAATCTTTCACACCTCATTTTCCTTTTTCCAGTGTTTATATACTGATGTCTTGTTCTGTTCTTGGCAGTTAAGGCCGTTGGTAGCTGTTGCTGATTGGCCCATGCTGCTGCTGACTCCTCTCTGAGTTGGCGAATGACTCATCTCTACCTGACAGCTGTTGCTGACTCCTCTTTGAGCTGGTGGATGACTCCTCTCTTCCTGACAGCTAGCTTCTTATTCAAATAGCATCATGTGATTTCTCACTGGTAGTAGGCTACTGATAAAGAAATGTGCTAATAGAGATGTATCATTATGTGAGAGGAGACATGTTTGGAACACCATATTTGGGGACATCAGATGCCATCCCGACCGAATGTGTTATAAGTTATATTAGATTAATATTTTTATATGAAATTACGAACTCCAAATTGTTAAAAAAAATTCAACTGGAATCCAGATTGACTATACTTAATGTAATAATTTTTTTTAGAAATTCTTTAATATTTTTATTTATGAAACAGTTAAGAACAACTATTTATAATTCAAAACTGATTTTGTCAAAACTGGCAATTGCTGAAATACCCGCTTTCGGGGCGGGTGTTTATGAAAAACCCACACGCAGGGTGGGTTTTATGAAATATCCAAAATTATATATTTTCACGTTAAATATTCTAAGATTCCCTTTAGATGCTCTGTATTTATAAAATTTCCATTTTGATAATACCATAACTACCCCTTCACACAATTTTGGTCATATATATGTATTTGAATTCACAAACTCAGATTTGGATTGCGATTTTCGTCTTCTTCTTCTTCACGAGAGATCTGAATTCCATTGCTCTCATCTTCAACAGAGATCGCAAAGATCGTTCATAGTTCACTGTACTTTTCTTCAGTCGAACTCCGATCATCGCTCATCATTATCATCATCATTATCTTCATGGAGAGATTTAAAAGTTTTTCGGCAATTACGTCAATTGTGGAGAGAAGAACTTTTTCTTCTCTTTTTGTAGATCTTAAATACGGGGAATGACTGTTCTCCTATATTTTAACACGAGAAATGGTCATTCTTCGTGATTTTAACAATGTAGAATGACTATTCTCCGTGATTTTAACATGGGAAAAGACCATTCTCCGTCATTTTAACACGAAGAATAACAATTCTTCGTAATTTTAACACGGAGAATGACCATTCTCATGCATTTTAACACGGGAAATGGCCATTCTCCGTGATTTTAACAGGAGAATAGTAATTTTCCGTTATTTTAACATAGAAAATGACCATTCTTCTGTATTTTAACATGAGAAATGGCCATTCTCCTTCATTTTAACATGGAAAATGGCCATTCTCTGTTAATTTGACAAGAAGAATGACAATTCTCCGTGATTTTAACATGAAGAATGACTATTCTCCTGCATTTTAACACGAGGAATGACCATTCTCCGTGATTGTAACACGGAGAATGACTATTCTCCTGTATTTTAACACGGGTAATAGCCATTTTCATGGTTTTACCACAGAGAATGGCCATTCTCTTGTATTTTAACACGGAGAATGGACATTCTCCGTCATTTAACACGGAGAATAGCTATTCTCTTGCATTTTAACACGAGAAATGACTATTCTCTGTGATTTTACTATGAAGAATGACCATTCTCCTGTATTTTAACACGGAGAATGACTATTCTCCTGCATTTTAACATGGAGAAGGCCATTCTTCGTTATTTTAATACGGAGATGACAATTCTTCTGTATTTTAATACGGAGAATGACCATTCTCCTGTATTTTAATACGGGAAAAGTCAATTCTCCGTCATTTTAACACGGAGAATGGCAATTCTTCTGTATTTTAATATGGAGAATGGCAATCTTTCGACATTTTAACATAATTTTGAACATAACTTAAAGTTATACCTTCTTTTTGCACTTCTTTTTGCTTACCAGCCTTTGGCTTATGTGCAACTTTCTTAATTCTCTTCACATCAGCTCTCTCTTCTTTAACTAGGGTTCCAGTTGATGCTGCTGATGATGATGAAGTGAGAATTGATGATGATGACATGGTGTGAAGATTGCGAATGGAGAGTCATTGACGAGTTTTTGAAGTAAGGTTTGGAGATTTTGAAGGAGAAAACTTATATCCGAAAGTGAGCAGCGTATGGAAGAAGAGGAAGAATCGAAACGTTGTTTTTGAAGGTAAGTTTCGTGAGTGTTTTCAAAAAACTAGAAGGGCAAAACGGTCATTCCGCACCCTTTTATATATTTTTCGCTAATTTTGGGCACGCGGTAAAATATTATTTTGCGGTAGATTTTTCATAAAACTTTTGCGCTTTTTTGGCATTTGATAAATTTTCTCATATCCATACGGTGGAGAGAAATTTCGACCATAATCTTGTTTTGTGAATTCATGGATTACATTGCACCCTTTTCCTTGAAATACACGAATTTACCATAATAAAATTGGAGTTTGGGACAAAAGTTTTGACCATTTTTATAGATTCAGTTTGTGTACCGACTGTCATGGTTCTCAAAATCCAACGATACCCTACCAATATAGGCTGGGTTAGACCTATAGAAACCCTATATTGGTAGATAATTTGTTAGGTAAGCAACCTCTTTAGAAATACTTAATTTGTTAATTAAGTAACTTATCTAATCTAAACGTTATTTTGATTTTTTTTTGCGAAGCCTTGTGGATACGTTGGTTGTTGGTGGTTATTTGTGATTGTGGTGGATATCTACAGGATATCTTGTGGGATAGATGCTCATTGGTTTCAATTACTAAATCCGGCTGAAGGTTCATGTAAGTACAATACTGCTTTTTGCTGTCATTATATGTTGCTATCACTTGTTCTTTTTGTTCTTTTTCATGATTTATATCCTGCTTTATGTTACATGGCCTGTGTATGAGAGATAATGTTGTCTTGTTAAATTGTTCCTTATACATGTTCACTTACATTATTACTTGTTAATGTTCATAGTTCAATTATAACATGATCATATTTATTGTTGGTGCTTTCTTTGGTACTTTTTTTACATGAAGAGAGCTTGCTCTCAACATGCCTTGTAAATTTTAGTCCCACATCGGAAATGCACCATGAGTTATCTCAACATATATACTTGGGTGTGTTGTTGAGAGATGCACATGGGGTGGTGACCCTAAGGAGGGAACCATGTGGGTGATTTTACTAGGAGGTAAGAATAAGGCTCCAAGGATTAAGCATTAATGCTTTTGTCATTCTCTTGGATTAATTCCACTTGGAGCTAAGCCCCAAAGGGGCTTAGCGACTCGGACTCGGACTCGGGCTCGGGCTCATGTGGCGTTTTGTCGTGCGGATCGTGCGGATCGTGCGGATCGTGCGGTCCAAGCGGTCCATGCGGCCAGGCTGCTGCTGCTGCTGCCGCATGGAGGGCTACGCTGACTGTGCAGATTTCAAATCGGTTATGGAAAGGGTGAATCAATGCGATTAATTCAGATCCTATCTTTGTGGGATTTGAATTAATTTCGTTACTATATTTGTGGGATTTGAATTAATTCAGTTCCTATCTTTGTGGGATTAGAATTAATTCGTTGCTATCTTTTTGTGATTTGATTCAATCTTTCCATAACTGAAGAGGCGGCTAGGGTTTCCACCCTCTCTCTATATATACTCTCTTCTGGCCTCCTTTGTGGGTACTACGAAAAATACAAGTCAGAAAAGAGAGAAAGAGAGGGAGTTGCTGCCGCCATTGCAAGTCCATCCGAGGAGTCAGAACAGAGGTGACATCGAGCGTTCCACAAGTTCTTCAAACTTGCTGGTTCCTGGAAGCAGATCGTGTGGAGCGAATCTTGCTTTGAGCAACGGTATTTTGACACCCCAGCATTGTTCTTCTTCTCATCTCTCTAGATTATTGTAACTTGTTCTGTCCCAATTGCAACACGTTTGCAAGGAAGAACAAGAGATCTTCTCTTTGCTATTTTTCTCCTTCATATTGTAATTTGGCTTTTTAGTTTTATTCGTAGATCTTGAGTTTAATCATCACAAAGTTTTGTGTGACATCTCAGATCTCGATTGCATTAGTTTTCATCTTCGATCAAGCCCCCGGGACTAACAATCTCAAAGCAAGATCCGTGTAGGTGGAAAACATTAATGCTTCGCTCCTCCAATCGGACTTTTGTAAGTTAAAAAAGTTCGATGGAGAGCACTATCAAGTCTGGAAGAGAAATGTGTACCTAACTCTTCAACTGAAAGATGTTGATCATGTTCTGTTGGAGGAAGAACCCTCTGTTCCAGACACTGGATCTACTGCCGCCATCAACGCGGCTATCAAACTCCAGGCCAAATGGAGAAGGGAAAATAACATCTGCAGGCTTATCATCCTGAATGCTATGGAGGACTCCCTGGCAGAATCCTACTCGAAGAAGGAACTTGCCAGAGACATATGAGAGTCTGTGGAAAATCTGTATGAAGAAGATAAGAACAGGAGCAAAATGTTTGTGGTTGAAAAATATCAAAAATTGCTCTTTGAGGACGAAAAGTCCATGTTACCACAGGTGAAAGAATTTTTGAAGCTGCGTCAGAAACTGGAAGACGAAGAGATGCCCCTTCCCGACAAGTTTGTCGTCGGAGGGATCGTCTAAAAACTTCCTGCTGGATGGAGTACCTTCTATGCAAGGATGCACAGAAAGAAGCTAGACATTAGCTTGGGAGATCTACTTCAAGAGATCCATGTTGAGGACGAGATGCGTTCTCAACAGAAGGTGGACACTCTGTCCAAGCAGTTGGCTAAAGCCAATCTGGTGCAAACAAGGGATCCCAAGGGGAAGCAGGCGGCTTCTCATCCCAAGAAGAAGGACTTCACTAATCTGAAAGTGAAGGGTCCTTCTTTCAAGCAACAGAAGACAAAGTCCCACGTGACTTGTTATAATTGTGGCAAGAAAGGCCACTACAAGAGTGAAAGCAGATCTAAGCCTAAATAATCAGAGAAAGGTGAGCTTAATAAGGTTTTATTGGTTTCTAACGTTGTTGCTATGATCGGACAGGTCACAACTGTGGGGGTTGACTCTGACTGGTGGATAGACACTGGTACGACTTGCCATGTCTGTTTAGGCAAGGAATGGTTCGTCACGTACCAGCCGATATCTGAGAAGGTTGTCATGGCGAACCAGGCCCAAGCTGAAGTTCTGGGGATCGGGACCGTGGAACTGAAACTCACTTCTGGGAACACTCTGACGCTTCAAGGTGTGAAGCATATTCCGGCGATTGCCAAGAACCTGATCTCTGGGAGCCTGCTCTGCAACGCAGGCTTGAGGATGGACATCAATGCTGGTCAGATGGTGATGTCCAAGAAAGAAACATACTTCGGGAAGGCTTATCAAACCGAAGGCATGTTTAAAATTCAGCTTGTTAACCAGTTTGAAGACATTAATGCAGTTGCATTTTCTGATTATTCTCTTGAGTTGTGGCATAATAGACTAGGACATGTTCATTGTAAGAGAATTAACAAAATGTCTAGTCTAGGACTTATCTCCAAATGTGGGGGTAAGGTGGAGAAGTGTGAGGTGTGTGCTCAGACGAAGATCACAAGGAAACCCTTTCATCGGGTCAATAGAAGCACAGATCTTCTGGAGTTGGTGCACTCCGATATCTGTGACTTCAAACATTTCTCCACGAAGGCCGGGATGAAGTATTTCATAACCTTCATCGACGACTTCTCAAAATACGCGTTCGTCTACTTGCTCAAGTCCAAAGACGAAGCTTTCGAGAAGTTCAGAGAGTTCAGGGCCGAGGCTGAACGGCAGACTGGACAACAACTCAAGAGGCTGAGAAGTGATCGAGGTGGGGAGTACAGGTCTCATGAATTCGCATCGTTTTGCAAAGAACATGGAATCATATGCGAGACTACTGCTCCATATTCTCCTCAATCCAACGGAAGTAGCAGAGAGGAAGAACCGAACATTAACAGAAATGATGAATTCCATGCTGCTCACTGCAGGTCTTCCAAAATGCTACTGGGGAGAAGCTGCATTAACGGCCACTTTCATTCTGAATAGAGTGCCATATGCAACTTCGGACGTAACTCCTCATGAACTTTGGTTCAAAGTCAGACCCAACTTGAATGTCATTCGAGTGTGGGGGTGTCTGGCATTTGTGAAGCTTCCAGATCTGAAGATTCAGAAGCTGGGGACAAGGACTACGAAGGCTATCTTCTTGGGGTATGCCGAGAAGAGTGATGCTCGGAGATTTCTTGATATTGAATCAAATCATATTATCGAATCTCGCGATGCTGAATACTTTGAAGACAAGTTCGCAAAAGACAAAAACATTGTTCTTTCGGACATTCCGAAAAATGATGTAGGTACTAATGAGACTGAAATCTCATACGAGCCAGTAGTCCAAGAAGAAGCTGTTGTTGATGGAACAACTCTTGCACCAGAACTCGCCGAGCCGTCAGCTAAGCGAGCGAGGAGACCGAAAGATTTCGGAGATGACTTTGTCACCTATCATGTGGAAGCAGATCCGCTTACCTATGATGAGGCGATGAAGACCAGAGATGCTATCTTCTGGAATGAGGCAGTGAATGACGAGTTTGACTCTATCACCTCCAATAACACATGGGTGTTGGTAGATCTACCTGAAGGAGAAAAGCCTATTGGATGTAAATGGATCTTCAAGAAGAAGATGAAGGCAGATGGAACTATTGACAAGTTCAAGGCCAGGCTGGTCGCCAAGGGATTTTCTCAGAAACAGGGGATAGACTACTTCGACACGTACGCTCCAGTAGCTCGGATGACCACCATCAGGATGTTAATCGCTCTAGCAGCTATACATAAGTTGGTGATACATCAGATGGATGTAAAGACAGCGTTCCTGAATGGGGAGCTGACCGAAGAGATTTACATGCAACAGCCAGATGGATTTATCGTCAAAGGTCTTGAAGACAAAGTCTGCAAGTTGGTGAAATCATTATATGGTTTGAAGCAAGCTCCCAAGATGTGGCATGAGAAGTTTGACAAAGTTATTAGGTCAAACGGCTACAGAGTCAGCGAGACGGACAAATGTGTTTACACAAAGTTCGCTGATGGAAGAGGAGTCATCGTTTGTCTGTACGTGAACGACATGCTAATCCTAGGTACGGATATAGGCTGTGTCACAGAGACAAAGAAGTTCCTCTCAACCAAGTTCAGTATGAAGGACTTGGGGGATGCAGATGTCATCTTGGGCATAAAGATCATCCGGACATACACTGGAGTAGCGCTGTCACAATCTCACTATATTGAGAAGATGTTCACACGCTATGGGTATAAGGATCTTCCAGGGATCGATACGCCATACAGGTGTGATCAGAAGCTGAAGCCAAACTCGAGAAAAAGCGTCAGGCAGCTGGAGTATTCTAGCGTTATCGGAAGTTTGATGTACGCAACTACTGCCACAAGGCCTGACATAGCTTTCGTCGTGGGAATGCTGAGTCGGTTCACAAGCAACCCAGTGGTTGAGCACTGGAAAGCTGTGAAGCGAGTAATGAGATATCTCAAGAAGACTCAGACATATGCACTGCACTACAACGGGTATCCGACAGTAGTGGAAGGCTTCAGTGATGCTAGCTGGTGTTCAGAGGTGGAAAGCGAGAGATCCACAGGTGGATATGTCTTTTCCTTGGGTGGAGCTGCTATATCGTGGAAGTCGAAGAAGCAGACTATACTCTCTCGTTCCTCCATGGAATCTAAATTCTATGCACTTGAAACTGCAGCAGATGAAGCAGAATGGCTTCGGGAGCTCATGTATGATCTTCCAGTGGTTGGGGCTCAGATACCGGCGATACCGATATACTGTGACAACCAGGCGACTGCGGCGGTGGCATCAAATGACCTCTTCAACGGGAAGAAGAGGACTGTGCGGTTGAAGCACAGGGCAGTACACGATCTTATCAAAAGAGGTGTAATTGCAGTAGTTGATGTTCGGAGTCAGGAGAACCTGGCAGATCCGTTCACAAAGGGCCTCAAGCGCCAGTTGGTCGATGACACATCTTGTAAAATGGGCTTGAAGGCATTCTGATAGTGTGTCTTTGTAATCCTACCATAAAGTTTTATGCTATTAGTTCAAAGAGAAATCTACTAGGCATCTAACTTTTGGTTCAAAGGAGGATCACTGACTGGAAAACTATCAGATAACAGTGGGTACTTGTTCTCTGGAACATGGAAGGGATACGGACCCATAACCACTGTTGTCTACTATGTATTTTTCTACGGAAAAATAGATCCTGTGGAAGGTTGGCTTAAACGCCTTAATGAGTTCTCAGGCAGAGTGAATGTCTGGTGTGCTTTACAGGAAGCACGGTAAAGCAGCACTACAAGGAGTGAATCTCCATACTACAGTGGGGTGACTCCACCATGAGGTTCCCAGGTAGGGGTAATGCCTCGGCTTTGCAAGCCAAGTCACAGCGGCGTAGCACCGCAAATAGGCAGGTAGCCTAATGCTGTATGACGTAATTAAAGAGTTGTAGACAGCACTACAAAGGGGAGGATGGCCCCATGTTACAGTGGCACGACACCACGATGAGGTACCCAGGTAGGGGTAAAGCCTCGGCATTGCAAGCCATGTCGTTGCGGCGTAACACCGCAAGGAAGCCTTAGGCTTCATGCTGGGTAGTTTGGCACTACAAAGAGGCTTGTGACCTCATGCTACAGTAGTATGACACTACGATGAGGTTCCCAGGTAGGGGTAATGCCTCGGCTTCAGGCCATGTCATAGCGGCGTAGCACCGCAAGGAAGCGCAAGGCTTCATGCCATATCTCTTTAATAAAGAACTCACCTATAGTGTATGAAAAGAGATATCAGGCCGTCTCTTGAGGGTAAACTTGTAGACGCCCAAAATTATACACTGAAACCAGGCTGGCACAGGGCCTTTAATGTGCAGCCAGAAGCACACGTAACTACACTTTGTGAGTGGGAAGAATTACAATTGTGGTGCAGAATTCAAGGCGTAGTCCATTCTTGTATCACATTGTTATTTAACCCATGCGGGAAGATTCAAGTCGTCAGCGACATCTATCCTAATGCAAAATAGACAGTTACTGTGGGGAACGCTCAACCCTGGACACATATATATGTTGTGATATGTGGGGGATTGTTGGTGCTTTCTTTGGTGCTTTCTTTACATGAAGAGAGCTTGCTCTCAACATGCCTTATAAATTTTAGTCCCACATCGGAAATGCACCATGAGTTATCTCAACATATATACTTGGGTGTGTTGTTGAGAGATGCACATGGATGGTGACCCTAAGGAGGGAACCATGTGGGTGATTTTACTAGGAGGTAAGAATAAGGCTCCAAGGATTAAGCATTAATGCTTTTGTCATTCTCTTGGATTAATTCCACTTGGAGCTAAGCCCCAAAGGGGCTTAGCGACTCGGACTCGGACTCGGACTCGGACTCGGACTCGGGCTCGGGCTCGGGCTCATGGGCTCATGAGGCGTAATGTGGCGTTTTGTTGGCGCACTTTGCACTTAGCACGTCAGCAGTCATGCGGTCTTTATGCGGCTCATATGCGGCCATGCGATCTTATGCGGCATGCGGCTCATATGCGGCCTCATGCGGCCATGCGGTTCATGCGGCCATGCGGTCCATGCGGCTCATGCGGCTCATGCGGTCCATGCGGTCCATGCGGCTCATACGGTTCATGCGGTCCATGCGGCTCATGCGGTTCATGCGGTCCATGCGGATCGTGCGGATCGTACGGCACATGCGGTCCATGCGGCCCAAGCGGTCCATGCGGCCAGGCTGCTGCTGCTGCTGCCGCATGGAGGGCTACGCTGACTGTGTAGATTTCAAATCGATTATGGAAAGGGTGAATCAATGCGATTAATTCAGATCCTATCTTTGTGGGATTTGAATTAATTTCGTTACTATATTTGTGGGATTTGAATTAATTCAGTTCCTATCTTTGTGGGATTAGAATTAATTCGTTGCTATCTTTTTGTGATTTGATTCAATCTTTCCATAACTGAAGAGGCGGCTAGGGTTTCCACCCTCTCTCTATATATACTCTCTTCTGGCCTCCTTTGTGGGTACTACGAAAAATACAAGTCAGAAAAGAGAGAAAGAGAGGGAGTTGCTGCCGCCATTGCAAGTCCATCCGAGGAGTCAGAACAGAGGTGACATCGAGCGTTCCACAAGTTCTTCAAACTTGCTGGTTCCTGGAAGCAGATCGTGTGGGGCGAATCTTGCTTTGAGCAACGGTGTTTTGACACCCCAGCATTGTTCTTCTTCTCATCTCTCTAGATTATTGTAACTTGTTCTGTCCCAATTGCAATACGTTTGCAAGGAAGAACAAGAGATCTTCTCTTTGCTATTTTTCTCCTTCATATTGTAATTTGGCTTTTTAGTTTTATTCGTAGATCTTGAGTTTGATCATCACAAAGTTTTGTGTGACATCTCAGATCTCGATTGCATTAGTTTTCATCTTCGATCAAGCCCCCGGGACTAACATTTATTATGAGAGCTGGGGAGGGGGAACACTACTAATATACATGTAGTCAATTTCCAATGTTCAACTTCGTAATGTTTATTCAATATCCGTTGATAGTCATGAACCTCACTCATCGATTGACAGATCTTATACCATCCACATGAAGAAAGTTAGTATTCTAAAAACACATTGTACACAGATGACTTAATGATATTTCTTCTAGTTATAGTGTTGTTACTTGTAGCCTCATATAGTTCTCATTATAGTTGTTATATTCTCTCTCTTTTGTCATCTACTTAACTTGTTTTATCATGGTGCCTAGCATTATGTTCAGTAGTTGTACTTTGTTCCTATTATGTCTGGATAACTTTAGATGATGACGAATATCTAACCTATTATTATTATGATGATGAGGGTGACGTGGACATAATAACTATTAGCCATGCTTAAAAAGACCTTAGACTCTTGCAGATGTATGGTATTTAGTTAGATTAGTTTATTTTTAGTCTTTTATTGTATAGCATGCATGTTTTCGAGATTTTCATATTTCTTATGTACTTTGAGACTTCTAGCATTTATTCGTATTAGATACTTTTGGTTATATTCTTGTTCACTTGTTTATTTCTATATCATGTCATAGTTTATACAGAATGAGGTAGATTAGATATATAGTGTGATATGAAATGGTACATAATATGATATGTTGATGTTACTTGGATACATATGGTATAGACAACGTACTATCGTCAATACTGTGATGTAGTTTGGGCATTTTCACGTACATATACCCAATTATTTGAGTGGATTATGACACAAATGGATCAAATAACATTGGTTAATCAATCTCCTTTTTGGAAACGAAATTAATATGCCAATAGTTTTACAAAGAGCTCCATAGGCATTAAAGTATAAGATTTAGTGGCAAACTCTAGATTTAAGTAAGGAAACATGGAAAGAGTAATATATTGACAACTTTACAGTTACATGACAGGTTTGCGAGTCTAGTCTCGATTCGAGGAGGTAGGACAATTTGGAACGTCCATGAAAATTGTGGCGAAGACAACAGATCGGTTACAGGAGATGGGGGGGGGGGGGGGGGGGGCAAGGTTTTGAATGAACGAAATGAAGATAGGGCATAACTTAAGTTCTACCACGGTCGATGCCTAGTACGTCGTCCTTATTAAATTGAGCGTCGATATGGGCGTCGCTAAGCTGTCTAAAGAGTTCCCACGCTTTTACCGTGCAAAATAGAGACGCCCTAAGCAACACACTTGTATTAAGAACAATTACTAATGTTAATTAATCGTTGGTTATTCGCTGATGAGCGACGTATCTAGTCCAAGGTGAATCTCTGATCAATTTTTTTGTAGTGTTACAGGAAAAATGAATATAAGATAGGATAATATTATTTAAGTTATTATTATGGGAATATGTTAATGTTATTAGTGCATATGCACCCCAAGTAGGATTATATGAAAAATACTATATATAACTTTGGGAAACATGTGGAGAGTTTGATTCTAAGAGTACTTAGAGGAATTTCTTTTTTATATATTGAAGGAATCCTTGGGATTGAGAATAATGATTATGCATAGAGTTATAGGTTATAGGTCTAGATATAGAAATGAAGGGGCTATAAGATCCTTGATTTTGTAGTATCATATGATTTTATAATAACAAATATTTGACTACTTTGCAGTGTCATAAATTACTTCGAATAGACAGATCCATTATTAGCCAAGTAGATTACTTTCTTATTGGAGAGATTAATATACTAGCATTTAAATATTGCAAAGTTATACTAGAAGATAGCTTAACTACTCAACATAGGTTGGTGTCTCAGATATTAGTTAGGAAACAGAAAAGAAAGAATAATAGATAATAGACCAATAACTAGATGATGAAAATTGAAAGGGGGAAAGTTAGTACTATTTAAGAATAAAATGATAAATAAAGGAAGATGAAACATAGAGGAGGATTCATATTTTACATGGTATATTTTAATTTATATCAAAAAAAAAGTAGCAGAAGAGGTTCTAGAAGTTTCTAAAGAAAAATACTGAAAGAAAGTTGGTGGTGAAATGAAGAAGTTCAAAATGTATAAGGCAAAAATGATTTCCTATAAAATTGGCAAAAGTAGTGTAAGCATGTGAATTTTTTTAAGAGATGTAAACTAGAAAAGAAGGAATGTAAGAAAGTAGTTATTGAAGCTAAGCCTAAGACTTATGATTATTTATATAGGAGGTTAGAATGAACTAGGAAAAAAGAAAAAAAAAATTATAGAATTGCTAAGAGTAGAGAAAGGAGGAGTAGAGACCTAGCTATCGAATATTACATCTATCAATAGTGGAGTCCAAAAAGATAATAGAAAAAGAAAGTGATATTAAGTAGAGGCCGAAAAGTTAATTTCACAAGTTATTTAACGTGAGAAACCTAGAAGTGTTTTATTTAGATACATAGTTATTCTGTGATATGTCATATTTTTATTTTCATAAAATTATGCTGTAAAGAAAATAAAAATGGAAAATGATAGGACATGTGATGATATTCCTATTAATGTTTGAAAATGTTTAGATAAGAAATGATTGATATGACTTACTAATTTATTCAATAAAATACTAAGAACTAAGAAAATGCAATATTATAGTACTCATATATAAAAATAAGCTAGATAAATAGAGTTGTAACAAATATGAGCCATACCATGAAGCTATAAGGAGAGAGTAATTGAACAAACGTCAAGAAAAGAAAATTAGAGTTTCAAAGATTCAATTTTGTTTTATGACCGGAAGATCTACTATGGAAACCATTTACTTATAAAGAATATTAATGAAAATATTTAAAGAGAAAATGTGGGATTGCATATGTGACGTAGAGAAAGCTTATGACAGAATTACTAGAAAATTAATGTGGTGTGAGAAGAAACAAATTCCTAGTAGCAATATTAGGTCTATTAAGGATATGTACAATGGAGTCACGACGACCGTGCAAACTGTTGGAATAGTAAATCATTTCTTATTATTGTTGGCTTACATCAAGGATCAACATTAAGTCCATAATTTTTGTGACAATTATGGACAATTTTTAGGCATATCCAAAAGGAGGTTCCATTGTGTATGATATTTTTTAATGATATTGTCGATGAAATAGAGAATGATTACATGCTATACTAGAAGTCTTGAGAAAAAAAAAAACTTTAAAACCTAAGGATTTTAGAATTAGTACGACAAAAATAGAAAGTATGAATTATAATTTCAACCAAAAGGCAAAAAAAATAAATGATGTAGCTTAACAAATTGCACAATCTATACTAGTGCTTTTCCACTTCCCATTTCCTGGTAAGCTCTTTCCTTCTGTAAAAGCTTTTCATGCTATTGATACAAATTTGGAGCACAAACTATCAATTTGTGAAGTGAATACATGTGGTTAATTTACGTAGTAACAAATCATCAGATCCTTGCAATTCTTTGGTCTACTTGTTGAGTACACAAGTTAACTAACATTGCCTTCCCCTCTAGGTGCATGTAAGCCTATTAACAATGACTGGTGAAAAGATTCAGACCAAAGAGTTCAGTTAATCAATACATGAAAATATACCTACACTACAAGTAAATCTAGCCACAATGGCTCTTGCTGTTCTAGACCAACATGGTCCAAGAAACTGAAAGCTTCAGTACTTCCAAAACATGATAAAGAAGAAGAAAAGACGAAGAATTTTTTTTTTTTCCGAGTAAACTGTTGAAAATGTATGTACAAACAGTGTCGGACTTTAAATTTTGAGACATGAGACGAACTCTAAAAACGGTGCCCTCAAAGCTTAATGTTTATATAATTTTTTATTCATGGACGATGATGCAATAATATTATTAACACAAAGTTCAAGAAATAAAATAATAAATATAATATAATATCCAAAATAATATGTGTCATAATAAAATACTAATAAAACCGAAGATGTTCCAAATCAAAAAATAAAACTAATGTTCCAGCCAAATAAATAAAAAGAAAGCTATCAATGTTTGGGACAGTTCATAATGATAATAATAAAAAAAAAGAAAAAAAAATTAACTTGTTATGTTGTTCAATTACCTCCAGGAAAAGAGAAAGAAGAGGGACATCGACGGAAGGGCACAGAAGATTGACAACGATTAAAGGGTAGAGGAGGTTGAGAACGCCGTTAAATTAAACGACGAATGGGGAGAGAATTTTAACAACGGTTGCACATTTTTTTATATTCTAATAATTAAGCTACTTGTATCTTGGTATTCTAGTATACAATGTTTAGATATCTTATAACAATTTTTTTAGGCAGACTAAACAGATTAGAATGTGTAGTGTTGGACCTTTTTTCAAAATTGGACTTACATATATTAAATGATATATAAAAAAGGTTTGGTGTCCTCTGAAATTTTGGGCCTGAGACAGTCGCCTCATCAGCCTCATATCAAGTCCGGCCATGTGTACGTACTAGCTTTATCTCCCTTGCAGCATAGTTTCAGTTGTGTCATTTGCTATACTTGAATGATCTTGATTGCTTGTAGATGACTCGGTTTCAAAAGGGCCTCTCCTCGCGGCAAACCCAGGCTGCTTAGGCTGCGGTAGCGACGCAATGTCACTGCCCAACATTAGGACTACAGAAGACATCGATGGCCTATCTTCTGCGCGTTCTTGAACGCACAGAAGACCAATTTTTATGCATCTAAGGACCTCATCCATTGGATATGAGTAGCCTATTGATTCATCCACAAGTTGCATGCTCTTTCCTTCTCTCCATAAACTCCATGCCTGAAAAAAACCATAACCGAAACACGAAATCAGTGCCGAATTCTTGAGAAATTATTCAGTGGGTCGGGTGCACCACGTGTTGGTAGTGGTGAATGGTGAGCCGGTCCAATGGTATAATGACACATGACTTACGTTTAGCTCGTACTTACATGCGACAGGAGATTTACGTGATGAGAGTACGAATACACTCCTCTATTCTTCTTTCCGCTTACAACTTCTAGCACGAGAACTCCAAAGCTAAATACATCTGACTTGACCGAGAAAATTCCATCCATTGCATACTCAGGAGACATGTAGCCGCTGCAGTATTATTATCACATTCATGTTAAAAATAAAGCAAGGACAGACCTACTTAATCTTATGTATTGTAAGTCATATGTGCGTATCTACTTACTATGTACCGACGACTCTTCTGGTATTAAAATCTGTCTCATCTCCGCCAAAAATTTTTGCCATACCAAAATCTGAAATTTTGGGAATCATCTCCTTGTCTAGAAGGATGTTGCTTGCTTTGAGGTCTCTATGAATAATTCTAAGTCTTGAATCTTGATGAAGGTAGAGAAGTCCTCGAGCAATTCCTGAAATAATCTGGTAGCGTGTCTGCCAATCCAACAATGCCTCCTTTCCTTTCTCTGGAAGCAATTTTAGTGGCCAGTGTCATAATTTTTTTTCATGTTCTATGAAATTGATGATCAAAAGTATATACCATCTGGAAAATGTAACTAATATAACAACATATCATTGATGAAGCTGGTGATCATTAGTAGCATTATTATTGCGATCACACTTTAGACAATGCTCAAAGTTAAAGCATATCCTTATAACATATTTTGCAGTATCAGCCGAGATTGATCCGATACGGCCGATATCGATACGGTTTGTCATGGCCCGATCCGATACTAATCAATATCGATATCGTGGGAGTTTCTTTTTAAGTCAATTCGGCAAAGAAAATTGAACGATATAAACCAACCAACAAGGGTATAAAAGTATAGAAATATTGTAAAAACATGTAAAAGAAAAAAAACTTCTGTATCTCAGGTATATCAATCGGCAAGGTGATTACTATTTCACTTAATTTCAGAATTACTAAGAAACAACACATTAAATACATAGAAAGTAGCTGATATCGATTCTGATACCTACATAGAAAGTAGCTGATATCGATTCCGATACCTACTTTTTCTAAAATTTTAATAATTTATTAATAATAATTTGTTTTCCGATACCAAAAAATTCGATACTCCGATTCGAAACCGTCGATACTGTTGATACTGTCGATATCGATACTCATAGAAAGTAGCTGATATCGATTCCGATACCTACTGTAAAACTTGTCTTATAGAAGTAGATATATATCTAGTAAAATATGGCTTTTTGAACAAAGATTTAGATGTACAAAAGCTTCTTCCACTTGACTTCAATGCTTGGAGATTTGATACATATTTGTACATCTTGAATTCTGGTTCGATTAAAATGTGAACTTATTCATTAGACTACTCAAGTAACTTGACTTCAATGACCAATAGAGGAGAAAAGGGCATATCAAATAGGAAGAAATCCAAAAATATCCTTATAAAGTAGGTATCTCGTAAATAATATTTTTTGATCAACAAAAATTTAGATGAACAAAAGCTTCTTTCCACATCAATGCTTGGAGATTTTGATCAAGGTTCGCAGTATCGATATCGTACCCTTTCTATGAGTATCGAGATTATCGTTATCGACAGTATTTGCAGTTTCAGATCGAAGTATCGATTTGGAAATCAAATAATTATTAATAAATTTAGAAAAAATATTTTAGAATTTAGGCATAATTTTAAGTATTTTCTGTATTGTTTCATAGTAATTTTGGAAGTGATGAAATAAGAGTCACCCTTGATGATTTGTTTACCTACCATAGATTAGTTTTCTTTATTTACATGCATGCTTTTACAACCTTAATATGATTTTACATCCTTACTTATTAGTCTTTTTTTAGTTAAATTTCTTTAGAGACTGCCATTGTCAGTATTGGTGAGTATTGGTGAGTATCACTAATGGATCGGGACATGTTAAATCGTATCGGTATCAGCTGTATCGCGTCGGTATCGATACTCGATACCACAAATTATGATTTCGATACATATTTGTACGCACATCTTGGATTCCCATTAGATTAAAATGTGAACTTATTCATTCGACTAAAGTAACATGGAGGGAGCACGTACCGAATAAGAAGAAATCCAAGCTTTTGTTCGGCATGTACTCGTACACCAGCATCCTCTCCTCCCCTTGTATGCAGCAACCAAGAAGCCGGACGAGGTTCCTGTGCTGAAGTTTGGCGATGAGCACGACCTCGTTCTTGAACTCTTCGAGGCCCTGAATCGATGTCCTGGCCAGCCTCTTCACCCCCAGCTCTTGACCGTTCTCGAGCGTTGCCTACATACATGTATACCCTTGATTGATTCAGCATGCTCATTCCAGTGTTTGATGACATATTTATGTATAGGACACTGCTATTTTGCTCACGGTTTGTGACCGCAGGCCACGTGGCTGCCTCCCATTGGCCTCCTAACCCAAAATTTTACGGGGGTGGGATCCGGTGATAGCAGAGGGCCAATGGTTGGATGTCACGTGAGCCTGCAGTCACCATGCGGGCAAAATATCAATTTTCTTATATATATTGTAGGTTTTAAGTAATGTTGTAAAAATCGGACCAGTCCGATAGTTTGACTGGGTCCAACCGGTTTATGCCAAAAAATCGATCCGGTTCAGCTAAAATCGGGTCTTTTAAAGAACCATCGAGTTTTTAGTCAAAACTGGGTTCAACTAGAGAACCAGCCGAACCGATTCACAACTGAACCGCCCAATTTTGTTTTTTAAAAAAAAACTTTTTAAAAATAAATTATCATGTGAAATTTGGACCATTTGATTCTTAATTGTCAAATTAAACCAAAATTAAACCAAACCAACATGTTTATGACCAAACCAAATTAAACCAAGAAGTAAATATGAATATCTTATCTATTTAAACCAAACCAAATCAAGTCTATTTGAACCCCGGTTGAACCATGGTTGAATCTGGTTGAACCCCAGTCCAACCTATACCGAAATTTTTTTGGTTCAATCATTGGTCCAGTTTTTTAAACATTGGTTTTAAGTTCAGAAGTTACAGAGAACTTGGTTCACCTTACCTTGTAGACAGGTCCAAATCCACCCTCGCCAAGTTTGTTTTCTTCCGAAAACTGGTTGGTCGCGGCCGCAATGGTGCCGAAATCGAACAGTGGAAGGTCTAGGTCATCGTCTATGGTCCCGGCATCTGATTTGTCATTGAAGGAAGCGGGGACACGACCTAACATTACTGAAACCAAATGTTGGCATCAAAACCTGCAGTCACTGTATAGCACAAGTTCTTGAAATTGCATGTGTTACTGTAATCTTACTTACCCCTTCCCCGTTTCTTTCTTCTCCATAGAAAGCATCCACCACTTGAGAGCAGAAGAAGGGCCGAGAGGAGGCTGACGATGACGGCGACGGTCGCACTTTTCCTCTTATGGGATCGCTCGGGCGTCGGCACTGCAACCACATTGTCGATGTACATAACGGTCAGTCTCCCAAAATATTCATTTGGATCATAGTTTACAGTATGGGCCAATATTGTACGGAATTGATTTAGCCATCAATACATAACATGGATATCCTGAATGAATGAATTGAAAACTTGAATTGAAAATGGTCATTGGTCACTAAATATCATACTGATGCGTCTTTGACCAAAAAGGGACCCACTTGGGAAATTAACTGAATTTTCAGGTCAGTAATGAAGTCTAAGAGGTGGCTTCTAGATCAAAAGTGAATGTTAAAATGTCGTATAAGTCGGCTAATTTTGAAATGCACTTTGACTTGTACTGGGCTACGCTTGGACTGACATAATTGCTTTACCGTATTATTTGCTGCAAGTGTTGTTATTTCATACCTATGTCTACAGCTGCGACACGTACGTAGATATCCTGTCCGTCATCGACGTACGACCGGATATCGACCAGCTCGGAGAACCAAACTATGCACCCGCTCCCGCTTCCGCCCCCGCTGATGTTGGCAGCCGCGTAGGCCGTGCAGGAACAGTTCATCAAACACTTGGCCCTGCACCCGACGAGATCCAATCCCGTGTCCACGGCACTGTTCTCCGACTCGGGCAGCTTCAAATTGCCGACCGTTACGAACCCGTCGGTCCCGTTCCTGCAGTCCAGCGCGGTCCTCCGGGCGCACCCCTGCGACCCGTCCCGGAGCGCCCAGTTCCCGGGGTTACTCGGCGTGAACGCCGGCTCGGGCACCAGGCACCTGCACAGGGGCGAGCTGTTCGGGTCGCAGGCCCCGTAGGGGCCGCACGCCGCGTAGCGGTCGCAGGGATCCTTCGGCGCGTACCAGAAGACGCTCCACTCGCTGGTCTCCCACAGCCACACCGTCCGCTGCACCACCGCGTCGGCCTCGCGCAGCACCAGCCTCGACACGATGGACTTGTTCGATATGACGTACGAGTACGTCGTCTCGTCGCCGTTGTTGACGAAGCTGAAGCTGAAGCCGCCCTGGTAGGTTAGCGAGTCCGGGCTGCCGCTGAGCCGGACGCCGTTCCATGCACCGGTTCGCCATATCTTTTTTGAGCCCGAGTATATGTAGAGCTCGGGATTGCCCCGGGGGTCCATGGAGGCGTGGACCGTCCCCGGGGACGGGTCGATGTCGCTCTTCCACGACGTCACGGTGCTGTTGAGGCCGCTCCTCCGGTCCACGCCCACCTTCATCCCCGGGAGCATCGAGTCGGTAGGGTGGTCGAACCCCTGCCACGCGTACGACGACGTCGTCCCGCTCCCGTCCCCGCCGTCCTCCATCACCACGAGGTTTCCCGTGTCCAGCAGCCGCGCCACCGGGCTGGCCAGCCCGGAGGCGGGGCTCGCCGACCACACCACGTTCGACGCGTTGCGGCCGTCGGCGATCGTCAGGACCCCGCTCGATGTGATCGACAGGAGCCCGGTCGGGCCCGCGACCGGGCTGTCGCGGTTCGCCACCCACAGTACCGTCTGACGCGGGATCTTGTGGTACCACAGGCCGAGGTAGCGGTTGTTCGAGCCGGCCGCCGGGGTGAAGAAGCCCAGGGCGAAGTCGCCGCCCGGTGAGATGAGGGTGTCGTTGTCCGCGAGGGGCTGAGTCGGGGTCACGGTGTCTCTGGCACAAGAGAGAGCGGCGAAGGTGGCAAAGATCACGAGAAGGAATGATATGCTGTGAAATTGCGACGCCAATGGCAATGGCTTCATGCTTGAAGAAGAACACCTTTGAATGACTTGGTTTGATTTGGTTGTTCAATTCATTCATTTGTACTTCACTTTAAAAAGAAATAGAGGAACTGGTGGTTATGAAGTCAAAAGAGACTATAATGCATATATGTAGCCTTCAATCTGCATCACATACATAATGTTAAAGAAATTTAACTAAAATAAAAGTACTGAAGATCAAACTGACTGGCCTTAAGTTTTTGGGCCACGAGTCATCGTACAGCCTGTCATGGGTCACAACCGGTCCTGCTAAAAATTATAAGCAAACTAACATCCCTCAACACAGATTGAGATTATGGTGAGTAGGGATGGGCACGGGTCGGACCGGACCCAAATTTTATGGACCCGGACCGGATTCGTTAATTGGCGGGGCAAAACGAAACGGATCTAAAAAATATTGGAATCGGAACGGACTCAACCCATTCGAAACGGGTCCGAAACGGGTCCGAAACGGATCCGAACCGGGTCGACCAGCGGGTCCAAACGGATCCAAAAAAAGTTAAAATTCTAGAATATTAAACATTTACATATGTTATATTATTTATAAGAACAAAACAAGTTTTATGTCTTCCCAAATTTCTAGAATTTGTTTACTAAACAATAACTTGTTCTATTATCTATAAACTATAATAGCAAAAAAAATTAAAATTGATAAAAAATACATATTCGTAGAAATGGGTCGGTCCGGGGTCCCGTTTATTTTTAAATTGGACCCGCCCCGTTACTGTCACAGGACCCGTCTTGCCCCTTCCAATTTAAATTTCAAATTTTAGGAACCGGCTTGTTTGAACATTTTACGGTTCGGACCGGGTCGGAACCGCGGATCTTGGAACCGTATGTCCACCCCTAATGGTGAGTGATGTTCTTATTATCAACTTCGTTTATTCTTTTTTAGATATATTTTTCTTTATCAAAAAAGTGTCACGCTGCTATTCCTTAGGATCGAAAGTTGCCACTGGACGTGATGTCATATAAGTCTAAGTTGTACTTGTACAAGGTAAGCACAAAATGCAACCGATAGAATGACCTCAAAGATAAGTCATTGCAGCGAAAATAAACTGAAAGTTGTATAAACACAAGATATACGAAATGATTCCTTTTTATTGATAATAATGACGAAATTATAATGGCTCGAAGCCATCGAACAACTTGATCACACACACACACACACACACACACACACACACACACACACACACACACGATGGGATATGCCACAAGGCTTACAACTAGAGAACTATACAAACAATAATGTTTCATATATTATATCATCTATACAAAGAAATCAACTTCAACCGATCTGCTACAAGTTTCCAACCAAGCTCCAATACCTCAACATATCCAAACAAACTCCGCACTTGAGAAGATTTGGTGGGAGGTCAGTATGAGTACTGGTGAGTGGCCTCTAGCTGACACCACCAAATAAACACGCTGAATTGGTGAGTGTAAACAACATTATGCGGTCTTTCTAATATTACATTAGGGTCAATAACATGTCATAGTATTGTCACTTCCCGTTTCCGAAATACGTAAATTTTTGCTTTTTTCCTGTATATGGTATCTGGCACCTGTATCTTAATTGCACGTATCATGTATTTGTAACTGGCCATGGAATGGAACAATATCACATCGCGGATTAATGTGCCAACCCTTGTCCTTGTCTGGTTGTAGGCGTGGCTCACTGCTTCGATGATAAGATTTTTGGGCCGTGTTGTGGTTAAGATTTTTATTTTAATTAATTTAATTAGTTGTATCATGCACCATTTAACATGTCATTAGTCATATGGTTATGTCATGTTAGAGTTAGGGTTTTGTTGAACCAACCCATCCCACTATATATATTCTCTTCCTCACTCTCTCTCTCTCTCTCTCTCTCCTCATTCACTTTTCATTTTCTTCCTCAAAGCAACTTTTAGACATGTACATCTTGCACAAATGAGAGACCACTTGCATTTTTATTTCTTGTTATTTCTTCGATATTATTAGTCTAGATTGTTCATCTTTTTATTCTCTACAAGTTTATTTCTTGGAGTTTTTGACTTTAATGGGTAATTTTGTGTAGATCTAAGTTACTAAAACTAGAGTTTTATGATTTTTGTGGTTTTGATCTATCAAACTTGGTTTTTTTTTTTTGAAAACTAGTTGTTCCATGTTGTAGAGAATTTGATTTCATCCAATTTTGGCCTTTGAACCACTTGATTTCGACTTCGTATAAGGAAGTTATGGTATTTTTGTGTTCATGGGTTCTGGCATATCTTCTGTGCTATCGGGACAATGAACAGTGTCGCCACAAAAGTACTCCAGTGTGGGCCACCACTAAAACCTATGTCACGCCCCAGAACCAGAATACTGGCAAGTAGGGACGGACCAGGCCAGCTACGTATATCAAAGTACTCCAGTACTCCGAAATAACGTATAAGCTGTATAGATGGGGGTTACTACTACAAGCCAACAGTCGATCCTAGGTCAAGCAATCCTAGGTATCTCAATCACAGGCAGTAAACAATGTACAAGAAGTAAGATCAACTGGAATATGAAATAGTAAAGCGTCCCAAACTATCATATATCAATGATCATGAAGCTAGTAATTAATACAGAGTGAAGACTAGCAAGAGTAATAGTCATACATGATAAGCTCTAGCTATAGTCTAGAATATGCAAATCATGTTCTGGCCCGTAGGCTAAATGTCAAGTCCAAAACACGAGCTAAATACGTGCTCGGAGGCTAAACGCCACAAAAGAATAATGTACATAACTAGTGGGAGAATGAAATAGAAAACCCACTAAGGTACTCTGGTGCTCTGGGTAATCACCAACGAGTGGAAGGTACGTAAGATCCTCCGGGCTCCTCTATCAGATCTGGCCAAACAAAACCAGTGGGGTCAGACCCCCAATATCAAGTACCACAAAGGAAGCCAAACTATGAACTAAAACCAGCATGCAATTCATAGCAACGGATAGAGACAGAAATAAGTAAAAACAAATCGAGACTCGTGCGCTACCAATGCACTTATCCCGAGAATAGGAAAGACAATAAGTAAAGCAACATGTAGCATAAAGTAAAGGACATGTGACGTAATGTAAACTGTGTACATGTAAGAAAAGGAAGCATGTGAACATGAAAGATAAACTAGACATGTGAGCATGTTAAGTAGACGGAGCATGTGAGCATGTTATGTAACTGAAGCATGTGAGCATGTAAGAACTGGAACATGTGAGCATGTTAAGTAACTGGAGCATGTGAGCATGTAAGAACTGAAAAATGTGAGCATATGGTGAAGCCGAGCATGTAGTAGGAAGAATAGCATGTAAGGAATGACAGAAAAGCTAAGTACTGCAATAAGATAAACTGGAGCAAGACTAGACTAGACAGGAATGGACTCCATCCATCAATCACGGCCAAGCAATGATTACGGCTTGATACTTTAGCTAACTAGGGTTGTCACAATCCTAATTACTAACAAATGCAAGTCTGAGAATTTCAAGTCCAGCTCCTGCCTGCTACTACCTGAATGGTCCAAGCCAAAAAGAAAAGAAGTATAGCAGACACACTGCAGTAAGATACATGTGTCCTAAGGAGATATAGCAGACACACTGTAGTAAGATACATGTGTCCTAAAGAGGTGCCCCACTCGACGGTGAGCTGGAAGTGTGTTCATCATGACAGATAGTTCCAAATCCCAATGTATATATATATATATATATATATATATATATATATATATATATATATATATATATATATATATAAAGCCAAGACCAAAGGGGCAACAGGTTACTGGAAAATTCTCAATGATCTAAGTAATCAAGCTAGTTGTTTAGTCCTTAACATTTTTTTGTTGGATTCTGGGTGTGACATTCCGCAGAATCCATCCTAGACATGAGACATGCAAGACTGGACAAGACAAGCAAGATTGTGCACCATAACAAGCCACAACAAGAAAAGTATAATAGACAAGAAGCCAGGAGTGCGCTACGACGAGCCACTATCAAGGAGCAAGACATGTATTGGAATCAAGAGTGCGCCATGACAGGCCACTATCATGTAAGCAAAGAAAGACATGTACAAGAGTGCACCACGACGGGTCACTATCTAGTAGACAAAGAAGGCATGGCAATAATTATCATAGCTTGTAAGAAAGAATCTATCAAAGACATATCATGGCAAGTGGAAAAGAATAATTAAAGCTAAGTACATTTCGTAGCAAAATGATTGAACATGCGCTAGTATCAAGTGTATATAGGGTGTACAATCATTTTCTAACTATTCAAGATCATCTAATCATGTTAAGAAATTATTACAATCGAAGAAAAATATCAAAAACGGACAAAAACGGGCAGAAACGGACAAAAACAGACAAAAATAGCCTAACCGGATTATCCGGCGGATTACTGCAGATTTTCGGCAGATTTTCCGTAGTGTCACAGCAAGTTTTGTGGTGCAAGTTCGGATTTTCCAACGGATTTCCGCAGATTTTCGACGGATTTTCCGAACCGTCATAGAAAGTTGATTTTTGAACTCAAAACTTGTTTCGGCCAAAAAAACTTTATTTTAAATCGAAATTCGGATTTTCAAAAGTCAAAATTGCATAGAATTGAATTTTCTACAACATGAAAGTATTAGTTTTCACAAATCAAAACATTTGATAGATCAATACCTCAAAATACTTCCAAATAGAGGTTCTCGGGACACCGAAACGGGTTCCGATTGCCACCAAACTCAAAATCCATGATATACAAACTTGGTGAGGGCCTCATATATGTATATGTGATCAAGATACATGATGGTAACACTAGTATCACTCTTGATACTAAGTTTTCTACTAAGTCCATTTTGGGTTTTAACAGAAAATCAAAACCTTGCTTAAACAAATTTTGGAAAACATGCATATATACGAGAATCATAAGGAAAACATATTTAACAAAATGAGTTTGGAAAACAAAAAAATTCAAAGCATTTAATACCAAGGAAAACAAAAATGACAACAAAACAATATGGTTCATAGGTTTGGCAAGATGTACTTGCCTAGGTTAAGCTCCAAGCCTAATCTTCTACTCCTTCTCCTAGGGGGGTTAGACACCACACCCAAGGCCTCAAGGCCAAGCTCTTGGCAAGCTCCAAGGGGGAGAGAAGGAAAGAAAAAAAATGAAGAGAGAGTGAAGAGAATGAAAAGAGGAAGGAGAGAGAAAGTGAAATGGTATATATAGAAGGGGGAATTAATCTTAGCCGTCGGATGGTGATCCACGTGAAGATCTAAGTCAATCCTAACCATCAAAACAAAACCAAATATCCAATGGGTAATAGGGTGCATCTACACTATTCATGAAAATATCTAAATACTATTTATCAAAATATCTAAAACACTATTCACGAAAATATCGAAAATACTATTCATGAAAATATCTGAAATCGAAAATATCTAAAATATGAAAAATCTGTCTGGACGATATGCCGTCGGTATACTCCGGTATACTGGCGGTATGCCAGCCAAGAAGAAAATCTATAAGTTAGGAAAATTTTAAAGCATTACGAAAATCAAAAAAATATGAAATACACAACAAAATACGTATCCGTATATAAATATCGATATTGTGAGACGAGTCTCACAACTCTCCACAACTTAAAAATAAATTCCGTCCTCGAAATTTCCTAAATCTAGTCAAGCATGAAAACCAAGCCAAAGAGCTGAAAAATCATATCAATCAAAACAAATCATGGCATGTTGGTAAGATAAAAACAACAGTAATATAAGTAAATGCGTAAACAGTAACATAACTACAATCAAGAAGGGATGGAGGCATATGAATAAATATGTCTTCTGAGTCAGTTGAGTAGGAGCAGGCCTACGTTGACTCCACAACTTAGATAAAAGTCAATTCTCAAATTAAGCCGGTACCAATGACTTAATCCAAGAAATAACTCTACCCAGGACATATCTTCGTAGTTGATACCAATGAAGTTCTCACATGCCTCAACTACGAAGACAGAAGAGTAGGACGAGAAACTCGCCAAATATGCGTAACCCAAGAGATAAATAAGAGTGGAAGAAGAACAGGACAATACTTACAACATAATCGCCCTCGGCCAAAACCTGCTATAACATACCAAATTCTGCCTGCCCACGTCTCGGAACTGCTACTCTGACCCGCTGCTACTGAACCGGTACATGAGCCATATACTGCTGGACTGCCGGGGTAGCCGGTGAAGCTGGACTCTGGCAGGACTAACCCTGCTGCTGATCAGGCTGAACTGACACCTGCGCCCTCGGATCAACTCTGAACTCTGTCCCTGAATGCTGAGACTGATCCTCCATAACTGGCCTAACAGAAGATTACTGATTGCCATCGGCAGAACCCAAACAAGATGGTCCGAAGGATTAAGAACGGTGCCCTTGAAAGTTAAAGGACACAAGGATTTAATCGAGAGAACAGAAAAGATCAACGATCAAGGCAGATATCAGGTAAAAGGATCAGAGATATAGAATAACACGAAGGAATCAATAAAGGAGAATTGTGACTGAGATATCTAAACATTAGTAACCCCCATATATCTGATAAATCAGACCTGTGTGGGCCACCACTAAAACCTATGTCACGCCCCAGAACCAGAATACTGGCAAGTAGGGACGGACCAGGCCAGCTACATATATCAAAGTACTCCAGTACTCCGAAATAACATATAAGCTGTATAGATGGGGGTTACTACTACAAGCCAACAGTCGATCCTAGGTCAAGCAATCCTAGGTATCTCAATCACAGGCAGTAAACAATGTACAAGAAGTAAGATCAACTGGAATATGAAATAGTAAAGCGTCCCAAACTATCATATATCAATGATCATGAAGCTAGTAATACAGAGTGAAGACTAGCAAGAGTAATAGTCATACATGATAAGCTCTAGCTATAGTCTAGAATATGCAAATCATGTTCTGGCCCGTAGGCTAAATGTCATGTCCAAAACACGAGCTAAACACGTGCTCGGAGGCTAAACGCCACAAAAGAATAATGTACATAACTAGTGGGAGAATGAAATAGAAAATCCACTAAGGTACTCTGGTGCTCTGGGTAATCACCAACGAGTGGAAGGTACGAAAGATCCTCCGGGCTCCTCTATCAGATCTGGCCAAATAAAACTAGTGGGGTCAGACCCCCAATATCAAGTACCACAAAGGAAGCCAAACTATGAACTAAAACCAGTATGCAATTCATAGCAACGGATAGAGAAAGAAATAAGTAAAAGCAAATCGAGACTCGTGCGCTACCAATGCACTTATCCCGAGAATAAGAAAGACAATAAGCAAAGCAACATGTAGCATAAAGTAAAGGACATGTGACGTAATGTAAACTGTGTACATGTAAGAAAAGGAAGCATGTGAACATGAAATATAAACTAGACATGTGAGCATGTTAAGTAGATGGAGCATGTGAGCATGTTATGTAACTGGAGCATGTGAGCATGTAAGAACTGGAACATGTGAGCATGTTAAGTAACTGGAGCATGTGAGCATGTAAGAACTGGAACATGTGAGCATATGGTGAAGCCGAGCATGTAGTAGGAAGAATAGCATGTAAGGAATGACAGAAAAGCTAAGTACTACAATAAGATAAACTGGAACAAGACTAGACTAGACAGGAATGGACTCCATCCATCAATCACGGCCAAGCAATGATTACGGCTTGATACTTTAGCTAACTAGGGTTGTCACAATCCTAATTATTAACAAATACAAGTCTGAGAATTCCAAGTCCATCTCCTGCCTGCTTGTCACTCCCCGTTCCCAGAATGCGTATTTTTATACATGTGTAACTCATATATATATTTATTTAATATTTATCATGTATCATCCTGTATTTTCCTGTATTTAAATTCCTTTAATTTCATGTTAATTAATTATCTGCATTTTATTTTCTGTAATTTTATTCCTGCTTTTATTCTCTGTTTCAGTCTTATTTTGGGTTCGGCCTAGGTTGGTTTTTCTCGGGTTCATGGTAGTTCACATGAACCGAACCCCCACCTACCACCACCCTTTCCTATTTAAAGCCCCCATCTCCTTCTCTCTCTTCATAACTTTCCTTCACCATTACTTCTTCTTCTTCCTCACCACTCTCTCCACCAACCAACAGCAGGCAAGTACATCTTGCTTCTTGCTCCCACTTGAGAACCATTTTTATGGTTCATTTCTCTTCCTCTCATGATTCTAAGAGAGTTTACTACTTAGCATTTTTGATTTCCTTGGCTCGTTTCTTACAGATCTAAGTTGTTGTATTTTCGGTTGACCATGGGTTTTGATCTCCCAACCTGGCGTGTATTCTCGGTTGTCCATGGGTTCTGAACCATGGGAACTTCGTTTCTGGCTTGGAACGAAGGTTCAGTCACGCACACGTTCTTACGTGCCAGCGTGTATTTTTAGTCACGCACACGTTCTTACGTGCCAGCGTGTATTTTTAGTCACGCACACGTTCTTACGTGCCAGCGTGTATTTTTAGTCACGCTCACGTTTTTACGTGCGTGCGTGAATTTTGAGTCACGCTTACGTTCTTACGTGTCAGCGTAAATTTTTAGTCACGCTCACGTCTTTACGTGTTAGCGTGAATTTTGAGTCACTCTCACGTTCTTACGTGTCAGCGTAAATTTTTAGTCACGCTCACGTCTCTACGTGTCAGCATGAATTTTTAGTCACGCTCACGTCTTTACGTGCCGGCGTGACATTTGAGTTACGCACACGTCTTTGCATGCGTGCGTGAATTTCTTATCATTTTCCACACTCACTTTTCACGCTCACGCTGTGCGTGCGTGAATCACTTTTCACGCTCACGTTATGAGTGCGTGAATTTCTTATCACTTTTTACGATCACTTTTCACGCTCACACTGCATGAGTTACTTTTCACGCTCACGCTGTGCGTGCGTGAATTTCCCTTCACGTACACGCTGTGCGTGCCAACGTGAACCACTTCTTTTCACGCTCACTCCTACTAGACTTATTGGCGTGACTTGTTGGCCTTAGCATAGACTTGTTGGCGTGACTTCCTGACCTGGGTGTTTCTATTTGTTCTATAATTTATTCATTTAATGGTGGCATGATAGTTCTCCTATTATATCCTTATGCTTTTTGCATGAACTCGATAATCTTAGCATGCTAATATTTTTAATACATATGGTTGTGTAAGAACATGCCTTGTGTCTTGACTGGTTTATGGATGCCCAGTAAGACTGGAACTTAACCCTGAGAGTTATAGACTCGATCCCATGTAATACTAATTGACTTTCATGCCTTGTCACCATTAATGACGATGGTTATCTTGACTAAAATTGATCATGCATTCCTAGTTGGAACTAAGAGACTGGCTAGTCGTCTTATTGAATTAAATGAATGAGACACGTTCATGTTATGAACTATTGTAATCGACTGGCTGATCCCGAATATTGACATACAGGCACATGCAGGCTTCAATTTATTTATTTATTTTACAAAAGCAGCATGTGTACTTTATGGTCAAGGCATGATTACTCCGTGGTTAGATTTGATTGTTGCATTATGCTATGTAAGATCTACAACCTAGCCGCACAGGTATCGTTGTAGAGTTGCACATATCGTACCCCGTACAAAAGTACTCATTTGAATGACCATGATCCACGGTATGGGATTTCACTCAACGTAGGGACTATTAAGTTAAATAAAATAATGATTGCATGGAGAGAATAGATTCCTGAGTTCTTACATGGCAGCCCTCTTCGGTACTATTAGTGCCCGACAGGCCGGCTGGTTCCCACAGATACTGTAAACCTGCCACACGGGCAGGGAGCGGTATCTGTTTTTATTATTATTGTATATTGTATATTGATAACGGGCGTCCCGCTGGGACTCGTCTAATTCATGATTGGCGCAATTGATTGACTGGATAGACTAGCCTTGTTCGTGTATAGTAAGAACTGAGGAATCCCTATTTGCATAATTCCAGGATAACTTGGGACTCACAATAGCAAGCTGTAGGAGTTGATTGGCCGTTCAAGATGATTTGTTTGTGTACTGTACCTACTCTGTTGCCTAACTGAGATGATCAGAATGTCAGGACATGACGGGCCAACTTCTGTCCTTGTTTGGTTGGGAGGTTGGTTTGAAGTGTCGTGACATTATGTGAATCCTAGTGGAAAGCAGAGATCTATTATTATATTCTCTTAGTTACTGGTTTAATCTTTCATATCGTGCTTCCTTGTGGTACTTGCTATTAGAGGTCTAACCTCGCTGGTTTTGCATGGCCAGATTTAGAGCCGGTTCCCGAGGATCTAGCTTACTTCTACCTCCAAGATGGTCAACACTAGAGGGATGATCGTAGGAGGGCTCGAGTGGGTTTTCTTACTTCTCCGCTCGTTTTGTTAAATACTTTATACTTTGTCGTTTGGCACCGACATGTTAGTCGGATTGTCTTGTACCTACTTTTGTATGATTGTAACTAAGTCTGACTGCAGCTGATAACAATTGTGTATACTTTGCTACATCATCTGGCTATGTTTGGTAGAGCCAGATATCAAGAACATTTTGACTGAGCGTTTGGGACGCCTTACTGCTTTATCTTACATGTTCTCTATTACTGTTTCTTGTTTGAATGATTGAGACAATATATGTGAAGTGACCATAGTAAGACTTTCACGTAGTATGCACCCCCTCGTCTGGTTAGACAGCATTGATCGTATTATACGGTATTCATCTATCCCGTAATACGTAGCTGGCTGAGTCATTCCCCCGCTCTCCAGTATTCTGGTTCTGGGGCGTGACAAGGTTTTAGTAGTGTCCCATGCAGGTCTGATTTCAGACTTGTGGGGTGTTTTGATTTATAGGATGTCTCAATCACACGTGTTCCCCCTTGATCTCATAATTTGTTATTCTCAACCCTTGCTTGACATTCCGGTATCCTTTGACTTTATTGATCCTTCATGTCCGTTTGTTTGATTGTTCTCTTGTCCCTTTTCTTAGGGGTACTTCGTCCGCATCGGTCAGAGCTGGACAACAGCAGGGGCAACATGGGCAACCTGACCATGATGGTTATAGCAACAAGGGCCGGTATTAACTCAAGAGGCTATTCAAGAAGAAGTGATAGTGGAAGCAGCAGCTGGATCGCAGTATCCGGATGTTCCACCACCACCAACAGTTCCACCTACCCAAGTGGACACACCAGCCCGTCTGGTGATCATGAGAGGAATGATGGCTACTCAGCAACATCAGATGTTGGTCCAGCAACGCATGCACACTCAGCTACAAGAGCAGAATGTGTTGCTCAACCAAGGATTACAGACGGCTTTGGAAAGAGGAGTGAGGACTGATTCAAGAGCATCAGCCAGGTTTTGCAAGTACAACCTCTGCCGTTTCGAGGGCACGGAGGATGCCATCTCAGCAGATGCATGGCTTAAGGATATTGAGGCTATTCTGATAGCAGCTAAGGTGCCGGCAGAAGAACGTGTGGATCTAGTGAAGTTGTTACTTCAGGATCTCGCACGTGATTGGTGGGAATCAGAGGAAGTGGACATCAGACGTCTTGTGGCTTGGGACGATTTTACTGCAAGATTCAAGACCAAGTACTATGGAGTTGTGGCACGGTTTGAGCTACAACAGAAGTTTATCAACCTCAGGCAGGCCGGCAAGACTGTAGATGCTTATGCAGCGGAGTTCTGCAGATTGAGTAGATTCGCCCCAGAGATGGTAGCAACAGAGAGCCAGAGGGCCATGAGGTTTCAGCAAGGGTTTCATCTTAAACTCTTGTAATTGATAGAGGGGCACAATTACCAAACTTTTGACGAAGTATTGACGGCAACTCGAAGGCATGAGATCACTATTCAGAGGCTTGCAACAAGGACTGGAGGTCAGAAGAGGTCCCACAGTCAGGTTGAAGGAGGCGGGGGAGCAGCGCCCCGAACAACAGCACCAACTACTGGCATTCGTATCCACGATGTGGCGATACGAGGACCAGCACCACCACCCAGGCAGCAGCAACAGCAACAGAAGAAGAACAAGCAACCCCCGGCGGGCTGCACTTATTATGAAAAGATGGGGCACACTAGAGATGTGTGTCAGACATTGAATGGACTGTGTCTGATATATGGAAATCCAGACCATCGGGTTACCATATGTCCCATGAATTCGAGGTCAGGAGTACCAGGGCAGCAGTTTCCTGCTCTGCCAGCACCAGGGGCAGGCCAGTATCGAGGACCAACGGTGGCAGTAAGGCCGTTGGCACAGCGTCCGTTAATGTCGCAGGCTCAGATGTTTCGACAGCAGGGGCCGCCGATGCAGCAACACCAGCATAGACCACCCCAGCATCATCAAGGAAGGGGCCAGCAACAGCATCAGGCTAGGTCGCAGCATGGAAACCAGCAAGGAGGTCGATGGCAAGCATTCACTCTGTCCTTGGAGGAGGCATTGGCATCGGGAGACGTTGTGGCAGGTAACATTCTCGTCGCCTCATATCCTGCAGTAGCATTGTTTGATTCGGGAGCATCCCATTCATTTATATCTGCACAATTTGCGGTACGACTAGGAATGGAGCTCGAGGCATTGCCAGGGAGGTTGAATATACTCACTGGTAATGGGCTCGTAGGAGTTAGTAGAGTTATTTTAGTATGTAGCGTTGTAGTTTGCGGGCATTCTTTACCCGCCCGGTTGATAGAATTTCCTGTTGGAAATTTCGACGTTATCTTAGGCATGGACTGGCTGAAAGACAGTCATGCGACAATAGATTGTCGTAGAGGGAGTGTATCTTTTGATATTCCAAGCATGAAGAGATTCACCTTAGTCAGATCAGAGGCAACTCAACGAGAGCAGGGAGTAGTAACGGCAATAGAAGAAGTTCAGATTCTGAAGGTAGTTGAAGAGTTTCTAGACGTATTTCCTGAAGAACTTCCAGGCCTACCACCGGTCAGAGATATTGAGTTCAGTATAGAATTGGCACCAGAAACTAAACCGATATCAGATCGAGTTTACAGAATGGCGGATTCAGAGCAGGCCAAGGTATATCAGCACATAGAGGAACTGAAGGAGAATAAGTTCATCCAAGCTAGCATATCGCCGTGGGCAGCACCAGTGGTACTTGTGGAAAAGAAGGATGGGTCATCCAGATTGTGCATTGACTACAGGAAGCTTAACGCGGCAACAGTGAAGAACAAGTACCCATTACCCAGGATCGACGACTTATTTGATCAGTTGAGCAAAGCTAGAGTTTTATCCAAAATAGATCTTCGTTCAGGGTACCATCAGGCGAGGGTTCGGAAGAAAGATATACCCAAGACAGTATTTAGGTCGAAGTATGGGCATTATGAATTCTTAGTAATGCCGTTTTGTTTGACCAATGCTCCAGCAATATTCATAGATTTGATGAATCACAATTTTATGCCATACTTAGACCAGTTTGTCGTTGTGTTTCTTGACGACATTCTCGTATACTCTGCTAGTGAAGAGGAGCATGTAGACCACCTCAGAAAAGTGTTGCAGGTTCTGAAAGAGAACCAGTTGTATGCCAAGCTCAGCAAGTGTGAGTTTTGGTCGGATCATATTTCATTTTTGGGTCACATCATATCAGGAGCTGAAGTAGCAGTAGATCCCAAGAAGATAGAAGCAGTAGAAGGTTGGCCAGTACCTAAGACCGTAGCAGATGTACGGAGCTTCTTGGGATTGACAGGATATTATAGAAGGTTTGTGTCAGACTTTGCAAGGCTTTCAGCACCCATGACTCGCTTGACCCAGAAGGATGTACCATTCGTTTGGTCGGCAGAATGTCAGGCATCATTCGAGACTTTGAAGCAGAAGTTGATATCAGCACCTATTCTTATATTGCCAGTTGGACCCGGAGGTTTTACAGTATATTGTGATGCGTCAGGTAAAGGATTTGGATGTGTTCTTCTGTAACATGGGAAGGTGATAGCATATGCATCTAGGCAGCTTCGGGACCACGAAAAGAATTACCCAACTCATGATTTGGAGTTAGCGGCAGTAGTGTTTGCTCTGAAGCTATGGAGGCATTACTTATATGGTGACGAGTGGACATGTACACAGACCATAAAAGTCTGAAGTACATCTTTACTCAGAAGGAACTAAACATGAGGCAGAGAAAATGGCTGGAGTTGATCAAGGATTATGACGTAGAGCTTCAGTATCATCCAGGCAAGGCTAATGTAGTAGCAGACGCTCTTAGCATGAGAGGCGGTGCATTTATGTGGACAACACAGAGGCATATCTTAGAAGACCTTCAGGAGATGGGCATCGAAGTTATACTTTCTAGTGATGTAGGAGTTCTAACAAGTCTGCAAGTTCAATCCGACTTGGTAGGCAGGATCAAGGCAGCTCAGGCACAAGACCCAAGGATTCAGAAGCTTAGGGCAGAATATGAGTCAGGACTCAGGAAGGAGATGAGAATTTATGAAGATGATACACTTAGGTTTGGATCACGTCTATGTGTGCCTAGTGGAGATATCAGACAGGAGGTTATGGCAGAAGCTCACAGTTCTCAGTATTCTATTCACCCTGGAGGGACCAAGATGTACCAAGATATCAAGCAGCATTTCTGGTGGAACGGGATGAAGAGGAAGATAGCTAGATTTGTTTCCCGTTGCTTGGTATGTCAGCAAGTGAAGGCAGAACAGCAGAGGCCAGCTGGGTTATTGCAACCACTTCCTATCCCGGAATGGAAATGAGAGCATATTACAGTGGACTTTGTGACCGGTTTACCGAGATCACCAAGTGGTAAGGACGCTATTTGGGTAATAGTGGACCGACTTACAAAGGTAGCATACTTTCTTTCTTTCAGAGTAGGGCAATCTATAGAGAAGTTGGCAGAGTTGTATATACAACAGATAGTCAGGCAGCATGGAGTCCCTGTCAGTATTGTGCCGGATCGAGATACCCGCTTTATATCATATTTCTGGAAGAGCTTACATCATAGTCTGGGTACCAAGTTAAGATTTAGTACGGCTTACCATCCGCAGACGGATGGACAATAAGAAAGAACGATTCAGACTTTAGAAGACATGTTGCGAGCTTGCACTCTAGATTTTGGAGGGTCTTGGGAGAGTCACCTGCACTTAGTTGAGTTCTCATACAACAATAGTTATCAAGCCAGTATCCAGATGGCGCCATTCGAAGCACTATATGGTAAGAAGTGCAGGTCGCCGCTTGCATGGGATAATATCGGAGAGAGGAAGATGTTAGGCCCAGAAATGATTATTCAGACGGTTGAAATGGTTAAGGAAATTAGAGAGCGACTTCGAGTTGTGCAGGACCGGCATCGTCATTGGGCAGACCAGCATCGTAGGCCATTAGAGTTCTCTATTGGGGACCACGTATTCTTGCGGATCTCACCTACTCGTGGGGTCATTAGATTTGGTGTTCGCGGGAAATTGAGTCCGCGGTACGTGGGCCCATTTGTTATCCTTGATCGGATAGGCGATGTTGCTTATCGTTTATCCCTCCCACCTTAGTTACGAGAGGTACATGACGTGTTTCATGTATCTCAATTATGTAGGTATGTATCGGACCCAAGCCATATCCTCGATCATTCTGAGCTGGTTGTTGGTACCAACCTGTCTTACGAGGAACAGCCTGTATCCATTTTGGACCGAAGAGAGAAGATACTCAAGAACCGAACAATTAGTCTTATCCGTGTTGCTTGGGGTCATCACTCCTTGGGAGAGTCAACGTGGGAACGTGAGGATGATATCCGATCACGGTATTCCCACCTGTTTGACTCACAAGGTATATCTCTTTCTGTATACCTTGATTGTCCTGATTCTTCATGCTTATCGCCTTATGGGTAGAGCTACTTGATATCGTAGAATGATGAATTTATATATATAGTACTTGCTTTTGATATGGTAAAAATGATTGCTTGCTCACTAGAATTGTTTGTATTAGTTTAGCTCCGATATTTCTACCTGCTTGGATTTGAAATTCCGAGGACGGAATTTTTCTAAGGTGGGTAGAGATGTCACTCCCCGTTCCAATAATACGTATTTTTATACATGTGCAACTCATATATATATTTATTTAATATTTATCATGTATCATTCTGTATTTTCTTGTATTTAAATTCCTTTAATTTCATGTTAATTAATTATCTGTATTTTATTTCCTGCAATTTTATTCCTGCTTTTATTCTCTGTTTCAGTCTTATTTTGGGTTCGGCCTAGGTTGGTTTTTCTCGGGTTCATGGTGGTTCACATGAACTGAACCCCCACCTACCACCACCCTTTCCCATTTAAAACCCCCATCTCCTTCTCTCTCTTCATAACTTTCCTTCACCATTACTTCTTCTTCTTCCTCACCACTCTCTCCACCAACCAACAGCAGGCAAGTACATCTTGCTTCTTGCTCCCACTTGAGAACCATTTTTATGGTTCATTTCTCTTCCTCTCATGATTCTAAGAGAGTTTACTACTTAGCATTTTTGATTTCCTTGGCTCGTTTCTTACAGATCTAAGTTGTTGTATTTTTGGTTGACCATGGGTTTTGATCTCCCAACCTGGCGTGTATTCTCGGTTGTCCATGGGTTCTGAACCATGGGAACTTCGTTTCTGACTTGGAACGAAGGTTCAGTCACGCACACGTTCTTACATGCCAGCGTGTATTTTTAGTCACGCACGCGTTCTTACGTGCCAGCGTTATTTTTACTCACGCACACGTTCTTACGTGCCAGCGTGTATTTTTAGTCACGCTCACGTCTTTACGTGCGTGCGTGAATTTTGAGTCACGCTCACGTTCTTACGTATTAGCGTGAATTTTTAGTCACGCTCACGTCTTTACGTGTTAGCGTGAATTTTGAGTCACGCTCACGTTCTTACGTGTCAGCGTGAATTTTTAGTCACGCTCACGTCTCTACGTGTCAGCGTGAATTTTTAGTCACGCTCACGTCTTTACGTGCCAGCATGACATTTGAGTTACGCACACGTCTTTGTATGCGTGCGTGAATTTCTTATCATTTTCCACGCTCACTTTTCACGCTCACGCTGTGCGTGCGTGAATCACTTTTTACGCTCACGTTATGAGTGCGTGAATTTCTTATCACTTTTCACGATCACTTTTCACGCTTACTTTTCACGCTCACACTGCGTGAGTTACTTTTCATGCTCACGCTGTGCGTGCGTGAATTTTTCTTCACGCTCACGCTGTGCGTGCCAACGTGAACCACTTCTTTTCACGCTCACTCCTACTGGACTTGTTGGCGTGACTTGTTGGCCTTAGCATAGACTTGTTGGCGTGACTTTCTGACCTGGGTGTTTCTATTTGTTCTATAATTTATTCATTTAATGGTGGCATGATAGTTCTCCTATTATATCCTTATGCTTTTTGCATGAACTCGATAATCTTAGCATGCTAATATTTTTAATACATATGGTTGTGTAAGAACATGCCTTGTGTCTTGACTGGTTTATGGATGCCCAGTAAGACTGGAACTTAACCCTGAGAGTTATAGACTCGATCCCATGTAATACTAATTGACATTCATGCCTTGTCACCATTAATGACGATGGTTATCTTGACTAAAATTGATCATGCGTTCCTAGTTGGAACTAAGAGACTGGCTAGTCGTCTTATTGAATTAAATGAATGAGACACGTTCATGTTATGAACTATTGTAATCGACTGACTGATCCCGAATATTGACATACAGGCACATACAGGCTTCAATTTATTTATTTATTTATTTATTTATTTTACAAAAGCAGCATGTGTACTTTATGGTCAAGGCATGATTATTCCGTGGTTAGATTTGATTGTTGCATTACGCTATGTAAGACCTACAACCTAGCCGCACAGGTATCGTTGTAGAGTTGCGCATATCGTACCCCGTACGAAAGTACTCATTTGAATGACCATGATCCACGGCATGGGATTTCACTCAACATAGGGACTATTAAGTTAAATAAAATAATGATTGCATGGAGAGAATAGATTCCCGAGTTCTTACATGACAGCCCTCTTCGGTACTATTAGTGCCCGACAGGCCGGCTGGTTCCCACAGATACTGTAAACCTGCCACACGGACAGGGAGCGGTATCTGCTTTTATTATTATTGTATATTGTATATTGATGACGGGCGTCCCGCCGGGACTCGTCTAATTCATGATTGGCGCAATTGATTGACTGGATAGACTAGCCTTGCTCGCGCATAGTAAGAACTGAGGAATCCCTATTTGCATAATTCCAGGATAACTTGGGACTCACAATAGCAAGCTGTAGGAGTTGATTGGCCGTTCAAGATGATTTGTTTGTGTACTGTACCTACTCTGTTGCCTAACTGAGATGATCAGAATGTCAGGACATGACGGGCCAACTTCTGTCCTTGTTTGGTTAGGAGGTTGGTTCGAAGTGTCGTGACATTATGTGAATCCTAGTGGAAAGCAGAGATCTATTATTATATTCTCTTACTTACTGGTTTAATCCTTCATATCGTGCTCCCTTGTGGTACTTGCTATTAGAGGTATAACCTCTCTGGTTTTGCATGGCCAGATTTAGAGCCGGTTCCCGAGGATCCAGCTTACTTCTACCTCCAAGATGGTCAACACTAGAGGGATGATCGCAGGAGGGCTCGAGTGGGTTTTCTTACTTCCCCGCTCGTTTTGTTAAATACTTTATACTTTGCCGTTTGGCACCGACATGTTAGTCGGATTATCTTGTACCTACTTTTGTATGATTGTAACTAAGTCAGACTGCAGCTGATAACAATTGTGTATACTTTGCTACATCATCTGGCTATGTTTGGTAGAGCCAGATATCAAGAACATTTTGACTGAGCGTTTGGGATGCCTTACTGCTTTATCTTACATGTTCTCTATTACTGTTTCTTGTTTGAATGATTGAGACAATAGATGTGAAGTGACCATAGTAAGACTTTCACGTAGTATGCACCCCCTCGTCTGGTTAGACAGCATTGATCGTATTATCCGGTATTTATCTACTCGTAATACGTAGCTGGCTGAGTCATTCCCCCGCTCTCCAGTATTCTGGTTCTGGGGCGTGACACTGCTACTACTTGAATGGTCCAAGCCAAAAAGAAAAGAAGTATAGCAGACACACTACAGTAAGATACATGTGTCCTAATGAGATATAGCAGACACACTGTAGTAAGATACATGTGTCCTAAAGAGGTGCCCCACTCGACGGTGAGCTGGAAGTGTGCTCATCATGACAGATAGTTCCAAATCCCAATGTATATATTTATATATATATAATGCCAAGACCAAAGGGGCAACAGGTTACTGGAAAATTCTCAATGATCTAAATAATCAAGCTAGTTGTTTAGTCCTTAACATTTTCTTGTTGGATTCTGGGTGTGGCATTCCGCAGAATCTATCCTAGACATGAGACATGCAAGACTGGACAAGACAAGCAAGATTGTGCACCATAACAAGCCACAACAAGAAAAGTATAATAGACAAGAAGCCAGGAGTGCGCTACGACGAGCCACTATCAAGGAGCAAGACATGTACTGGAATCAAGAGTGCGCCATGACAGGCCACTATCATGTAAGCAAAGAAAGACATGTACAAGAGTGCACCACGACGGGTCACTATCTAGTAGACAAAGAAGACATGGCAATAATTATCATAGCTTGTAAGAAAGAATCTATCAAAGACATATCATGGCAAGTGGAAAAGAATAATTAAAGAAAGCTAAGTATATTTCGTAGCAAAATGATTGAACATGCGCTAGTATCAAGTGTATATAGGGTGTACAATCATTTTCTAACTATTCAAGATCATCTAATCATGTTAAGAAATCATTACAATCGAAGAAAAATATCAAAAACGGACAAAAACGGGCAGAAACGGACAAAAATAGCCTAACCGGATTATCCGGCGGATTACTGCGGATTTCCGACGGATTTTTCGAAGTGTCACAGCAAGTTTTGTGGTGCAAGTTCAGATTTTCCGACGAATTTCTGCGGATTTCCGACGGATTTTCCGAACCGTCACAGAAAGTTGATTTTTGAACTCAAAACTTGTTTCGGCCATAAAAACTTCGTTTTAAATCGAAATTCGGATTTTCAAAAGTCAAAATTGTATAGAATTGAATTTCCTACAATATGGAAGTATTAGTTTTCACAAATCAAAACATTTGATAGATCAATACCTCAAAATACTCCCAAACAGAGGTTCTCGGGACACCGAAACGGGTTCCGATTGCCACCAAACTCAAAATTCATGATATACAAACTTGGTGAGGGCCTCATATATGTATTTGTGATCAAGATACGTGATGGTAACACTAGTATCACTCTTGATACTAAGTTTTCTACTAAGTTCATATTGGGTTTTAACAGAAAATCAAAACCTTGCTTAAACAAATTTTGGAAAACATGCATATATACGAGAATCATAAGGAAAACATATTTAACAAAATGAGTTTGGGAAAATTCTAAGCATTTAATACCAAGGAAAACAAAAATGACAACAAAACAATATGGTTCATAGGTTTGGCAAGATGTACTTGCCTAGGTTAAGCTCCAAGCCTAATCTTCTACTCCTCCTCCTAGGGGGGTTAGACACCACACCCAAGGCCTCAAGGCCAAGCTCTTGGCAAGCTCCAAGGGGGAGAGAAGGGAATAAGAAATGAAGAGAGAGTGAAGAGAATGAAAAGAGGGAGGAGAGAGAAAGTGAAATGGTATATATAGAAGGGGGAATTAATCTTAGCCGTCGGATGGTGATCCGTGTGAAGATCTAAGTCAATCCTAACCATCAAAACAAAACCAAATATCCAATGGGTAATAGGGTGCATCTACACTATTCATGAAAATATCTAAACACTATTCATCAAAATATCTAAAACACTATTCACGAAAATATCGGAAATACTATTCATGAAAATATCTGAAATCGAAAATATCTAAAATATGGAAAATCTGTCTGGACGGTATGCCGTCGGTATACTCCGGTATACTGGCGGTATGCCGGCCAAGAAGAAAATCTATAAGTTAGAAAAATTTTAACGCATTACGAAAATCAAGAAAATACGAAATACACTACAAAATACGTATCCGTATATAAATATCGATACTGTGAGACGAGTCTCACATTAAATGACTGTTTTTGCCCGTTTGAGCTATTTTATAGCTAGTATCTTGAAAAACTCAAAATATAAAAGTTGTAGATCTTTGTCTTGGCTTCAAGAATCTTCATGTCTCACTTTAATTAGATGACCTTGACTTCCTGTCCTGACCTTAGTGTGCCATGAATGTATGAGACTTGCATGTCCTATGTGACTTCTATGTCACGAGGGGTCCATGTGACTTCCTGACTTGACTATGTTCTCGACTTAATTATCTGTATACGTGCTGGTACCTTTTCTAAGTTTGTATTAAGGTACAATATTAGTGTGCACCATAGTGCTATTTAATGGGTGTACTTGTCACGCCCCGATTCGGGGAATCGCTCGCTTTGCTTCGATTCACGCCGAATCGATCGTCCTCGCTAAGGCGTGATGCCGTACAAGTCTGGAGTTACACTTGTACAAGGCTAGAACATGCACATTCATATCATTTGAAACATTTGAAATTTAAGCCACAGTTGCGGAAACATTGGAAACACAATATAGGAAGAAGAAATACTCATTTTATTCATAATTGTAGTCAGAATACAACTTTTCTCGATAATATTTGAAATGCCATTTCGGCTACATTGATTCATGAAAAGAAGTACAACTGATAGGCTGCCATGAAATAATTTCCCGTTTCATACATCATGCCCCTTTAGTACTTTGAAATATAAGCAGCTATCTTTGAAATCTTCGCAATATTTTGTGCGTCTTTAGGGAAAAAAACAACTTGAAAGGAAACAGCAGTTCAGAAAGCTTTAGTTCGGACGTGCGCCTGAGCCTTCTCCAGTACCTGTGGAGGAGGGGTCAGCACATTATAACAATGCGCTGGTGAGCCCCGTTGGCCCACTCAGCTAAACCAACATTTTATTAATGACAAGCATTTTAAAGATATGAACTTATTAGGGACAGGCAACATTCAGAGTAATTCACAATAAATGCAACATGGAATAAACCATGTTTACTTTACCATTGGCCGAATCCAGCTTTCCTGCATAAGATACAGGATAATAATAATATACTTACCGCCCCTGCATAAAATAATCATTAGCATGCATCCTGACTACATGGCCACTGGCGTTGTTAAACCATATGGACATCTGTTTGCCTTATAGGACTTCAAGGTAATGCAATGACTCCAAAGTAGGTAGCTAGCCCCTAAGGATGCCTCACAATACCCGTGCTCCCATTAGCACGCCAATGCTTCCTCCTAGGCCGAATCGGTCCCGGCGCCCCAGTACCGATTCGAGGAAACACACCACCAAACCTTGTGCACAAGTTGTCCATGACCATGCGAATGTGTGATCGACTCGATAAGCAAACAGTGCATGGTAGTTTTGAAAGTAAATAGACAACTTGTTCATTTTGCAGCATTTCATCATCATTCTAGGTATCAATTCAATCTCAATTCAATGTTCAGTGGACAAGCATAATCTCAATTATTGTTAACAGTGTAATCGATTCATTTCAATGTTCAAGGGACTAGCATTCATTTCAATGTTCTATGAACTAGCATTCATTTCAATGTTCTATGAACTAGCATTCATTTCAATGTTCAATCTCTAGCTTCTTAGTGGTATTGACTTGTGGCATTTAGCAACTTGATATCGATCAACGGATGTTGCAAGACAATTATTTAGTTGGCATGAAGGAATAGCGAGAGGGACAATACCACCACAGAGATCCACACTCACCAAATTAGAGAATTGTCGAGAGAGAGAGGAACACTTGTACGCTTAGCCTTCCGTCACGCGTCAGTCTGCATTGGCACCAAAAGATTGGTTAATAATCCGTCTCGTTGTGTTCTCTTCTCTCAGAATTCTCAAGAATGAATGCTATGCAATCGATAAAAACGGACAAGAATCAAATCATCGAAAATCATTCAGAAAAGCATCCATCAAAACCAAGCAGCAAAACCAGCAGCAAAACATCCAGAGAAAACTCTTGGACGCATTTCAAGAGAAACCAATCCATTAGTTGGAAAGGTTCTTATGCACTTGTCCGTGATCAATTCGGTGTCGACGGTAAGTTTCCCCAAAACTCGGTTCCGACCGAGTTAGCCAAGCCACAAGCCTTACATAGTGAACCGCTAGGAGCGGGACACTACATAATATACCACTAAGAAAAAGTTTCGTCCTCAAAACTTAAAGCAAAAGTCCTACCTCAAAAGTATCAAACAGCGAAGGGTATTTCACCCGCATCTCTTCCTCTAATTCCCATCTCGACTCCTCTACAGCATGGTTCCGCCACAGCACGTTGACCAGGGATACTGTCCGATTTCGTAAAACTTTCTCTTTCCTGTCCAAAATTTGGACAGGCTCTTCAGTGTAGGATAGGTCAGCGCTCAGCTGTAGCTGATCGAAATTCACTACATGGCTTGGATCATGCACGTACTTCTGTAGTTGAGATACATGAAAGACATCGTGCACATCAGCCAGAGCCGGAGGTAGTGCAAGTCGATAAGCCACTGAGGCTACCTTCTCCAAAATCTCGAAGGGTCCAACGAATCTCGGGCTTAGCTTTCCTTTCATTCCAAACCGCATCACACCTCGCATGGGTGTGACCTTCAAGAAGACATGATCTCCTGCCGCAAATTCCAAAGGTCGTCGATGTACGTCCGCATAACTCTTCTGTCGACTTTGAGCAACTCTAAGTCTTTCTCGAATTAAGCGAACTTTCTCGACGGCCTGTTCCACAAGTTCTGGTCCGAGCACTTGCCGTTCACCGACTTCATCCCAGCATATCGGTGATCGACATTTCCGTCCATATAAGGCTTCGTACGGGGCCATTTGGATACTTGCCTGATAACTGTTGTTATAGGCAAACTCTGCTAGTGCGAGATATGCGTCCCAATTTGTCTTCGAATCGAGCACGCACAATCTCAACATATCTTCAAGAATCTGGTTTACCCTCTCTGTCTGACCATCAGTCTACGGATGGTAAGCTGTACCGAAGTTTAACTTTGTGCCCATAGCCGAGTGCAGACTTATCCAAAATCGCGACAAGAATCTCCCGTCTCTATCCGATACTATAGAAGCTGGCACCCCATGCAATCGAACAATTTCGTTTATGTAGATCTGAGCCAACCGTTCTACTCCCCATGTAACTTTTATTGGAATGAAATGTGCCGACTTGGTTAATCTATCCACGATAACCCAAATTGCATCATTTCCTTTCTGAGTTCTTGGCAAGCCGACGATAAAATCCATACAGATAATATCCTACTTCCACAGTGGAATAGCTAAATTTTGTAGTTCTCCGCCTGGCCGTTGATGTTCGGCCTTCACACGCTGACAATCCATGCATTGTGACACGAATAGCGCCACATCCTTCTTCATACCATGCCACCAAAAAGTTGAGCGTAGATCTTTATACATTTTCGTGCCTCCCGGATGCAAGGAATACTTTGCGAAATGAGCCTCGGTCAGTATTTCCTTCCTGATATCCTCGTCCTTAGGGATGCACAATCTTTCCTTGACACGAATAGTGTCATCTTCAACGGTAAAGTCCGACGCCTTTCCTGCTAGAATCAACTCGTGTATCTTCTGCAGAAACGGGTCATCCTTCTGAGCAATCCTAATCCTTCCCTGGAGACTCGGCTCAAGTTGCAACTGAGCCAACTGCACATTCTGCGGACGAATCCTGAACTCGATGCCCATCTCTTTAAGATCTCGTAGTACCTCCTTTGCTATTGTTAGGGACCCAACAAATTTCCTACTCAAGGCATCAGCTACCACATTTCCTTTACCCGGCGTGTAGGAGATTGTCAAGTCATAATCCTTGATCAATTCTAACCAACGCCGCTGCCTCAAATTTAATTCTTTCTGTGTGAATATATATTTTAGGCTCTTATGATCCGTGAAGATCTCACAGGACACACCATAGAGATAGTGTCGCCACAATTTCAACGCGAACACAATCGCCGCCAGTTCCAAATCATGTGTTGGGTAATTCTTTTCATGCTGTTTGAGTTGTCTCGAAGCATAAGATATTGTCTTCCCACGTTGCATGAGAACACATCCCAACCCAAGTCCCGATGCGTCACTGTAGATCTGAAATCCCTCGGAGCCTTCCGGAAGTGCTAAAATTGGAGCTGTGACGAGCCGCTGCTTGAGTTCTTGGAAGCTACTCTCACAGTCGTCAGTCCACTTAAATATGACTCCCTTCTGAGTTAGGCGAGTCAAAGGCGACGCAATTCTCGAAAAGTCTTTCACAAATCTACGGAAGTATCCGGCTAAACCAAGAAAACTCCGTATTTCACTAGCTGATGCAGGCTGCTTCCAGTCCACGACTGCCTCAATCTTCTTTGGGTCAACGGCAACACCTTCTGCCGAAACAACATGTCCTAGGAATGACACGCTGTTCATCCAAAACTCGCACTTACTTAGCTTTGCATAGAGCTGGTTGTCCCGCAGCATCTGAAGTACTTCTCTCAAGTGCTCGACATGAGTCTTCCTATCCTTTGAGTAGATCAAGATGTCATCAATGAACACAACAACAAACTTGTCTAAGAATGGTCGAAACACTCTATTCATTAAATCCATAAAGGCTGCTGGAGCATTGGTCAAGCCGAATGGCATGACCAAAAACTCATAATGTCCGTATCTTGTACGGAATGCTGACTTAGGAACATCTTCGGGTCTGATCTTCAACTGATGGTATCCTGAACGAAGATCAATTTTTGAAAACACGGTCGCCCCTTGTAGCTGATCGAATAGATCATCTATCCTTGGCAAAGGATACTTGTTACGGATGGTTGCCTTATTCAGTTCTCTGTAATCGATGCATAGCCGCATCGTTCCATCCTTCTTCTTTACAAACAGCACTGGAGCTCCCCATGGAGATACACTTGGGCGAATGTATCCCCGGTCTAATAATTCTTGTAGCTGCACCTTTAGTTCCTTCAATTCTGCTGAAGCCATCCTGTACGGCGCCTTAGATATCGGACGAGTATCCGAAAAGGTGTCAATTGTGAACTCAATTTCTCTATCCGACGGCATCCCAGGTATCTCGTCCGGAAATACATCGGAAAACTCTGCCACAATTTCGGTCTGATTTGAGCCTACACTCTTCATTCGAGTGTCTTGGACAGAAGCGAGAAAGCCTTCACACCCCGAGTACAGCATGTGCCTTGCTGTAACTGCCGATATTACCATAGGTCCTTGGAACGCCGAGCCGCACGAGTAAGAAAACTCTGTTTCTCCAGGTAGGCGAAACACAACTCTCTTATCCGTACAGTCGATCGTTGCATGACAGGCGCTGAGCCAGTCCATTCCCAATATGATATCGTACTCTTTGATGTCGAGTACAATTGCGTCCAAAGATAAAGTTTTACCTCCAATCTTGATGTAGCCGTCCCTGCAAATCAAAGTTGCAGGCATATCTACTCCCGAAGGAGTACTAACACACAAAGCTGTCTTTAATTGAGTCATACAAATTTTATTTTCCGTTGTAAAATCAGAAGAGATAAAGCAATGAGTAGCACCAGAATCAAAAAGTACTCTTGCAGGTATGCCTTTGTACAGCAACATACCTGTTATAACATTCTCTGCGGTCTGGGCCTCTGCCTGGGTCAAGGCATAAACCCTTGCTTGGCCACCTTGTTGATTCGGTGCATTTCCAGTTGGAGCTGGCAAGGCTGGTGGCGCCTGGCCACGATGCTGGTTGTTGTGTTGGCCCCGGTTCTGATTGTTGTTATGCCCACGATAGTAATTATTGTTATTCCCACGAGGAGGATACTGGTTCTCTCCCTTAGTTCTGTATTTAAATGCCTTGTGATTCATTCCCCCACATTTGTAACACCCGACGCGACAATCCTCGCGACGATGACCAATTCGATTGCACCTGTTGCAACGCAGTTCCTGATACGGTCCTTTGTTATTGCCCGTATTCGGACGCTTAGGCGCGTCATTTCTTCCTGCAGACCAAGGTCGTTTCTGATTATTGAGTCCTTGGTTGCTCTACGTTGTCCCACGACTACCCGGTTGATGAAATCTCTCCATTTCGAGAGCTGTCTCGTACGCCTCCCGATAAGACGTACATTTACGACTTAGAACATCCCGCTCCAGGCCTTCATTCAAGCCTTGCACAAATCTTCCTCGCTTGGCATTGTCATTCGGTACCATGTACCCAGCAAATGCGACTCTCTTCAAAAACTCTGTCTCGTAGTCAAGTACTGACATACTGCCCTGTCGAAGTGCGATGAACTCATTCTCTTTTTGTTGACGGACAGTAGGTGGGATGAATTAGGTAATGAAAGCCTGCTTGAAGGTCTCCCAAGATATCTTCATATCCTGATTATTTTTGCAAAGTGCCTGTCTCTGCGAAATCCACCATTCCTGGGCCTTGAGGCGAAGTTGTACAGCGGCACACTCCACTCTCTTACTGCCCTGAATCTCTAACATTCAAAAATAGCCCTCCAGTGTGTTCAAGAAGCCCATCACCTCATCTGGCTCCTCTTTCCCATTAAATTCAGGCGGGTCGCAACTTTTAAATTCAGAGAACTTGAAGCTCGTCCTCTTCCGTGTCGGTGTCTCAGCTTTCTCTGCCGGCACTTCCACGGTCTCGGTTGTTGTGGCCTTTGCAGAAACATTAGAATCGACCGTCAACTTGGTGACAATCTGAGTCAGCCTATCTACTTGCTTTTGTTGAGCATCCAGCTGCTCCCGAAACTGATACTGAAGCTGCTCCTGAAGCGCGCGATGTTGAGCTTCGCTCTGCTTCCTTTGAGCCTCTATTTGCTTAATCAGTTTCTCAATCGGGTCCGACGATGAATTCGCCTTTGAGCTATCACCCTTAGTCATTCTACAACAAAGAAATAATTCCATTAGCACTCATAAAATATTTATGGGCTTATTGTATGGAACATTATTTCATGCCAGCACTATCGACACCATCAATCGAGAAAATTTGCATCAAGACTTCCTTTTAAAAATATTTTTGAAATCCGAGGATTCTAAACCGTGCTTTGGTACCAACTTGTCACGCCCCGATTCGGGGAATCGCTCGTTTTGCTTCGATTCACGCCGAATCGATCGTCCTCGCTAAGGCGTGATGCCGTACAAGTCTGGAGTTGCACTTGTACAAGGCTAGAACATGCACATTCATATCATTTGAAACATTTGAAATTTAAGCCACAGTTGCGGAAACATTGGAAACACAATATAGGAAGAAGAAATACTCATTTTATTCATAATTGTAGTCAGAATACAACTTTTCTCGATAATATTTGAAATGCCATTTCGGCTACATTGATTCATGAAAAGAAGTACAACTGATAGGCTGCCATGAAATAATTTCCCGTTCCATACATCATGCCCCTTTAGTACTTTGAAATATAAGCAGCTATCTTTGAAATCTCCGCAATACTTTGTGCGTCTTTAGGGAAAAAACAACTTGAAAGGAAACAACAGTTCAGAAAGCTTTAGTTCGGACGTGCGCCTGAGCCTTCTCCAGTACCTGTGGAGGAAGGGTCAGCACATTATAACAATGCACTGGTGAGCCCCGTTGGCCCACTCAGCTAAACCAACATTTTATTAATGACAAGCATTTTAAAGATATGAACTTATTAGGGACAGGCAACATTCAGAGTAATTCACAATAAATGCAACATGGAATAAACCATGTTTACTTTACCATTGGCCGAATCCAGCTTTCCTGCATAAGATACAGGATAATAATAATATACTTACCGCCCCTGCATAAAATAATCATTAGCATGCATCCTGACTACATGGCCACTGGCGTTGTTAAACCATATGGACATCTCTTTGCCTTATAGGACTTCAAGGTAATGCAATGACTCCAAAGTAGGTAGCTAGCCCCTAAGGATGCCTCACAATACCCGTGCTCCTATTAGCACGCCAATGCTTCCTCCTAGGCCGAATCGGTCCCGGCACCCCAGTATCGATTCGAGGAAACACACCACCAAACCTTGTGCACAAGTTGTCCATGACCATGCGAATGCGTGATCGACTCGATAAGCAAACAATGCATGGTAGTTTTGAAAGTAAATAGACAACTTGTTCATTTTGCAGCATTTCATCATCATTCTAGTTATCAATTCAATCTCAATTCAATGTTCAGTAGACAAGCATAATCTCAATTGTTGTTAACAGTGTAATCGATTCATTTCAATGTTCAAGGGACTAGCATTCATTTCAATGTTCTATGAACTAGCATTCATTTCAATGTTCAATCTCTAGCTTCTTAGTGGTATTGACTTGTGGCATTTAGCAACTTGATATCGATCAACGGATGTTGCAAGACAATTATTTAGTTGGCATGAAGGAATAGCGAGAGGGACAATACCACCACAGAGATCCACACTCACCAAATTAGAGAATCGTCGAGAGAGAGAGGAACACTTGCACGCTTAGTCTTCCGTCACGCGTCAGTCTGCATTGGCACCAAAAGATTGGTTAATAATCTGTCTCGTTGTGTTCTCTTCTCTCAGAATTCTCAAGAATGAATGCTATGCAATCGATGAAAACGGACAAAATCAAATCATCGAAAATCATTCAGAAAAGCATCCATCAAAACCAAGCAGCAAAACCAGCAGCAAAACATCCAGAGAAAACTCTTGGACGCATTTCAAGAGAAACCAATCCATTAGTTGGAAAGGTTCTTATGCACTTGTCCGTGATCGATTCGGTGCCGACGGTAAGTTTCCCCAAAACTCGGTTCCGACCGAGTTAGCCAAGCCACAAGCCTTACATAGTGAACCGCTAGGAGCGGGACACTACAGCACTGAGGTGTGACTCTGCGTGCTAAGTGATCATTCGTGTCATATGTCAATACATGTGTACTTTCCAGCACAGTCATGGTAATTGGTCAGTAATAGTATCGTGGTGTATTGATTGTTGTTTGATGTATTACACTAAGCATGGATCTAGATTTGGGATTCCTTGAGCCGATGTGGATTCATACTTAGGGTACACGTACTATGGTATGACATATAGGAGGATGACCATGTGACCACAACATATAATTCCAAGATCAAGATAGGGTTAATCTAAGCAACTTAAATTGTTAGAAGCATTGGGAGGGAACAAAATTTCGAGATCGTACGTTACCAGCCACGCCAGGTCCTGTTCTGATGTGTCGGGTTGGCCGCCACGGATACGGTTTCATCCACCTATAGTGGATGACTCTATCCGACTCTTACATGCTATGTGTTATATATTTTAGCACGGTTGCCTTATGGGAGACCGGTACATATTCAATGTGCTACGTGTATATCTATATATATAATGGATTGGCTAGCCCTGCTTGCATACGATACGATCTGAGGATTCATATATATATATATATATATATATATATATATATATATATATATATATATATATATATATATATATATATATATATGCATCACTGGGATAATCCAAACAAATCATAGAAAGCCATAGGATTGACTGGCCACTTGTAAACTGACTTGCTTGTGATATGTTTCTTCTGTTAGTAATTGAGGAACATGGACTATCGTGGTGCGTGATCCAACCTATGTCCTTATTTGGTTGTGGGGTTGGGCTATTGTGCTGTAATAGGCTATGGACCGAAGTTGCGATCAGAAGCCCTTAACTTGACCAAGGTTATAGGATGTATCTTCTTCCAGCACGATATCGGCACCATTTGTTCTTGTTTGGTTGTAAGGGTGTCGTATTGTCGCGGTGATATTGTATAAGCCTATAACTCTTGAACCAGGTCTTAATTTCCCCATTAGGTTTTGTCTAATTCATTATATGCTCCCTTGTGGTACTTGCTATTTGGGGCCTGACCCCGCTAGTTTTGTTTGGCCAGATCTCGTAGCATCTCCAGAAGATCCAGCCTTCTAACCGAACAATGGTGCACACCAAGAGCATGGGCGCCACGGACCATGAGTGGGTTTCTTCTTCACCGCTTTGATATCTTTTATTTTGTGCTTGGTGTTTAGCCACCGGCACCTGTTAGCCGGATGTTCTGGACATTTAGCTCCTTACATAATTGTGATTAAATCAGACTGCAGCTGATTATAGTTATGTACTATTGACTCTCGGTACTAGCTTATCATTTTGTATAGCTAGGCTCATGAATCATTTTGATGAAGCATCGGGGACACCTTACTGCTTTGTCTTATATGATCATTATTTGCTATTTCTTGCCTTGAATGATTGAGACATAGATGCTCTATGAGACCATAGGAGACTTGATTGTAGCATGCACTCCCTAGTCCCTTGACATCCACAATCGCCGTATGACGTTTTGCACCTTATACGGGGTAGCTGGCCTAGTCCGTCTCAGTATTTCGGTACTGGGACGTGACAAGTATACATGTGTCCACAATCATAAATATGTCACGCAACATAGATGATCTTACCCAATACTTACCATTCTTCCTTGTTCATACAACGTTATCATTCATAATGCATAACCAATTATGTCATAATGGGTGTTCGTGTATAAAACATTTTTTTAGCCTTCACGAAATACATAAAACGTGTCAAGTGTCCATTTTTGCATCAAGTGTTAGCCTGCAAGCAGATAACTAATTGCGCATGCAAACTAACTATATGAAGGTCACTGACGACTCGTCATCCTGGACCGTAGCTTGGTTAGATGGTGATCCTTTCAGCGCAGGTAGCGAGCCTCACTCAAAGTTATTGAATCATCCATGCTAGTACGTCAACATAGCTACCATGGTTCCTCTTAAACCGACACGATCCAGATGCCCCGGTGATTCGTTCGAGGCACCAAAAGTCTTGTGCATAAGTCATCCATAACTCTGCAAATGCGTAAACAATTAAACTCTATAATATATGAATGGTACAAAATCTGAAATACAACGTTCGTACTTCTGTTCAAATACTATAATGTGTTTCATCTGCATCACCATATCCTCGAGCAATCACTCGCCTTGTCGACCCAACAGGCCATGACCTTTCCATACTCTATTCCCTGAAACCAAATATCTCTACTCCATAAATAACTTAACCACAGTATTATATTACATATGATAATGAAAAAAAAATAACTAAACTCATCATTATACATAAGTACAATAGCATGAAATCTAAATATGCATTACAGTAGTTAAAATCTCATTAGAAACAGTAGTACAAAACTTTAAGTCTATCATAGTGAGTTAATATTTCATGTTCTATTTAGCAAGTCAAAAGAAATGAAATTATGTGACATGTTGGACAAATGTTGTTATTGCTTATGAACATGTATGGGCTATTGGCACTGCGAAGGTGTCAACTCTAGTACATGCTCAAGAGGTGCATGCTTACTGCCCGTAATTGGCTTCAAAAGAATCTCTCTGCTGAAGTTGCTTCTTCTACTCGTATAATATGTATAGGTAATTGCATGCAACAACATAATTGAATTTTACGTTTTAATAAGATTGTTGGCTTGTAAATCCATTCATGTGTACAAACATGGACCTCTATCTACTCATTATGATCTTTAAAATGCATGTGAATTCATGAACAAACATGTGATCTTAGTATTATTCTAATAGAATCTTATATGTTCATTCTTCTTTCTAATTTGATGAATCTCAATAACCGCATCAATTGAATAAACAAAATATAGAGTCATTAACTGGACTATGTAAAAATGGAGAAGCAAAGAGCTAGTTTGAGGGAAGTTAGAAAGGATGACACCATGAAGGTAAATACTGATGTATATTGTCACGACCCAGTACCAAAATACATGAGACCGAGAGTCACGTGGCAAAGGCCAGCTACATCTACTGTGGACTCTTGTCCAACCAACGATATACATACAAGATGTCTATATTTGAATATTCTAGCATGCATAATCTATGGTTGGACTATTACTGTATCTCAATCGACGCGAGTAATGAAATAAAGAACATAAAATACTAAAGTTGGCAACCCGATAACATCTACGTTCGAATATGTCCGAAGCATAAAGGACATTGACAAACAAAGCTAAACTCATAAGAGTAGAAATAGCATGGGTAGTACATGTCGCTTCCTCATGAAGAAGGTACTAAAAGAAAATGAGAAAGATAAAGATAAGTGATACAACGTGTCACGACCCGTACTCGCTTTTTGGGATACAAGTACGTAGCCAAATTCAACCTACACCGTAGCATCGACGGTAGTACGCTGTCTAGGTCTTAACGTCAATCTCAAATATAATAAAATTATACATAATTGCTCATTCACAATATTTATTCAAAATACAAATCCAATAATTCATAAAAATGACATTTGGGAACAAACCTGCTAAAAATAAAAGAAACATCTAATCTAGAATCTAAGATCGGCCTCCAAGATATCTATCCCCACCCGAATGGTCAAAGTGCAATAGCATGGTTGGCAAGTCACCTGTAACGATTCAGTCAGAAAAGGAGCAAAGTATAACCTTATTGTATCTATGTAACTTAATACAAAATAATACTAGACAATAGAGATGCAATATAACATTAAAGGAACATTTATATGAACTGAAAATGATAACATGTACAACAAGCTACTAGCAGGAACATGTATGAACAAGACAACTTAAAAAAATATGAATAAGTAAAACTAATCAAACAGTGCTTTGAAATACCTTTCGACATGTGAACGGTTGGACTAATACGACACATCTTATAGATGCCTATCCACATTTTTGGTACGGCCAACCCATACGTGAGGTGTATGACTTAGTTATCCACATTTAACATTTATTGGGGTTTGTTCACACGTCTACTTAGCGTTTCTCCTCCCGACTCACTAAACAATCAATAAACGATAAATGATACAATGAGACTATCGTGTCAAAATCATGTCTCAACTGGATATCAAAGAAAACATAATGATGAATAGCATTAATATACTAAGAACATAAAGCAATAGTATACTTGCCTCAAATTAAGTTGCAGTTGATGTGACTTGATCATGCTAGCACAGAATATTCGTAGATGTCATAACTATGCAAGACGACCTCAAATGATGGAACAGATCGGGATCGATATAAAGTAGTCAGAATCACAAAACATAAGAACGTATGACTAGTCACGATCAAGATGAAAATCGAAAAGAATTTGTATAAATAAATATATATAACTATTTTGGAAAATGTTTGAGAATTTTTTTATTAGTTATAATAGTTTTAGATAACTATTTTGAAAATATACCAAAAATTATTTTAAGGCTAACCCTTAATAAGAAAATATATCTATATAGAAAGAAATGTTTATAATTATTTATAGTGTTCAAAATATTTTTTTATTAGTCAAAATACCTTAGATAAATACCTCTAGACCCATATTAAGAAATTACACTAATATAAAAAA
>JANAVB010025968.1:0-82528 GCA_029216955.1 Iris pallida
AAAACTCAACCATAGCTAAAATCATCCACCGTACTAATTAACTAAATAGTTATTCATAAAATCTAAAAATTACCATTAAGTCAAATAAATAAATAAAAATATTTCAAAAAAAAATTTGGGAAGAGAAGATACAAATCCCACCTTAAAATAATTTCGTCCTCGAAATTCCAATTCATGACTATCCCTTAAAATTTAAAGTCTACCATCACCTTAATTTCCTCAAATTTAATTTCTCAAAAATATTTAGAACCTCGAATACTTGAGGACTTCTACCCACCTTTGGTCACACTACTCCTCAAAACACGGTCACTAAAATCTATAATTTCTATCTAGTTGCTAACAATCTACCAACATATATCTAGGGCATATAACATCTATAATCCCTCATACCTATAAACAACCAAAAATTCAATAGTCAAGCAATATACTATAATTTAAGAATTTCTAATGAATCCTAGACAGCACGATCATTCGTCACCTCGTAATAGGAAGGGACGAGAATCCATGGTACAAGAAGGCAAGAAAGAATATTCGAGAACGAATACGAAGTTTCAAGGACGTAGAGAAATTTCTAGGAGAATTTTTTAGGCAGAGTGGATTGAGATTTCTAAGGTTTATTCATGGTCGTAGGCTCGTACCAGTACAGTTACGTAACCGATATGCTCTGACCTGCATGGGCCACCACAAAAATTATCACGACCCGCACCCGATTTGGACGCGAGCTCGTGAGCAAGCCAACTATGTATCGAGCGGACTCCAGCCCGACTCGAGTACGTATAAGCTGTCCTTGACAGGGATCATGTCTAATGTAAACCATATCTCAATCTACAATAAGAAGAATAAATATAAATAAACAAATATGGGTCATCGTCTGCAGCCCATTAGCATATTGTTCGATTAGACTCCAAGAATGATATGAGTCTATAAATAAGTAGAGTATATCATGGTACTAAATATAAAGCATGAGAGGATAATAAAAAATATCATAAGTAAATACCTGTATCATGCATCGCAATCCTCTACCATCCCGCTCTACTAACTAACTCCATGCAGTGGCTAAACCTGAAAAGATTATCAGGTCCTCAGGACTAGCAAGATACATAATATACAAGCCAACATGTAATAGTACAATTATACAAGAAGTAAGGGACAATCAAGGATATCCAACGAGACAAAATGAACCAAGACACAAGATCTAAACACAAGGATCCTAAGACACTGGCATGCCATACTAGAAAGGCTAATAGGTCAAAGCTATAGACTGCAGTCAAGGCAAGTAATCACAATCTATAGTGTCTCAATCGCAGTCAAGGCAAGTACTCACAACCAAGACAGTAGCCAATCCTAGTATAAAAATCCTATAGACCGTAGTCAAGGTAAGTACTCACAATCTATAAAATGTCAAAGTCAAGTCCTACTCAAGTCATGTCAAGTCAAGTCAAGTTATAATTAAATAGAGGGAATCATGGTGTAGGACTAGACGACTCTATCAAGGAATACATATGAAACTAATACGGTGTAACCGATAGAAATATCATAACAGAAAGGAACGAGAATGTACATGCAACTAGAAACATGCAAAGTAAAACTATAACAGGATGAGTGTACTAGACATGGAATAAGTAATCACGAATATAAGGAAAGAATAGCAGCGAGATGATGAACATGCAAATAAATTATACTGTACAAGTTGGCAAGGTATACTTGCCTGGAGGTTGCACGCAGATCCCACAAAATATAATCAACTAGTGAGCCGGTAAAATCCAACTCATCATAACTGTCTCCGAAAGCTGAAACAGACATTGCCATATTCTCAGAATTGTCAAAATAGCTAGGATTGCCTGTCCTTAAATCCAATTCTGGACACAGGGGCAAAACGGTAATTTTGGGCAAAAACGGTGTCCACCGTTGGACCCGCTTTGTACCAAAAATTGTGCCAGAGTCAATGGTCTCTAAAGTCATCAAACTATAAGTCTACAGATCCGATTTTCTGATACGAATCCAACCGTATGTCCAAAGTTGGATTTCGGCAGGCCTTGTACAAAATCGCCCGTTGAATCGGACCGTGGGGCCCGCGAAACGGCGATCGATCAACTGTCTCAGAATCGGACCAAAATTGGCATATAGGACCAGAAAAATGATATTGTCCTGTTGGCGCAAGTTTTGTCTCAATCTGATGAGCGTGCACAAAGTAATTGGAAAAGTTGCACAGAGGCCGATACGGTGAATTTCGATGGATATGCATCAAATTCGTCGCGCACACGTGACCAATTTGAATTCCGTCAAAGCCCACACGACCACGAAGCCGTTACGCACCTTTTTGATGCTTTCGGTTCACGACCACGTCGCCCAGAATAGCGGGACGCACGTCGAGTCGAAGGATTTTTAAGTTTTCGAAAACAATTTTTAAACATATTTTTCTTGAACTTTGAAAATTGATTTCTTTGCACACAGTTGATAGAATTTGAAACTACAAATTAGGTTATAAAGCCCTACATGTTGTCTTCAAGTGTGCCTAATAAGATTTTTGAAACTATCGATGAATCGACCGGAATCGATCTCCCAACTAAGGCACTTAGACTGTTTGGGAATTATTTTTGAAACAGTTTTCTTCGACGTTCACAACGATTTTCGGGAGCGATTACTTGTCCCCATCTAATTTCATTTGTGGGGACTTCTAAAGGGTCATATAGGGTTTCTATACCAACTTACAGAATCGAATTTAATGGAGAATACATGAAGAAATTAGATCGGAAAGTAGGTACCTGGTTTTGAAATTAGCACAGAGCAGTCCCTGTTTCCCGCAAGCGCTGCTGCGTCCGAGCGGCCGTGGCCGGGCGCGGCGGTGCCCAAGGTGGCGCTCGTGGCTGGTGGCGCGTCCAGGGTCACGGAGGATGTCGGCGTGTGTTAGGGTTTCGAGTTATTGTTCTCGACCCTCTCTTTCGATCAGTTGTTAAATACTCGCATACATCTGGCTTCACAGGGTCGAATCCAGCTCTGCTTGGCTTGGTTGCTCGGTTAGGCTGAGCAGCTTCTGGGAAGCTTGGGGGCTCGGCCTGAGGGTTGGGCTGGGCTCTGGTTTGGTCCACAGCTCGGGTGGGCCTGGCTCATGGGCTGATCGGGCCTGGGCCGGCTGAGGGGGTTTAAGTTGGGCTGTCATTAACTTAGTGTATATATATTTATATATACACACACATAAATAGTTGAATACTTATGTACATATATATACATAACATATATATAGACACATATATACATATATATAAAATATATTTATATAAAATACATAATCACCTATACAAATATATTATATTATATTATATATAATATATTATATATATATATATAATATATATATATATATAGATATATATATATATATAAAATATATATAAAAAAAAATATATATATATATATATAAAATATATATATTATATATTATATATATCTATATATATATATATATATATATATATATATATATATATATTTAAAAAAATATATATATATAAACATCACACACATATAATAATTTAGAATTTATATATACTTATACATACATGTATAACCTATTTATATATTTATATATACACATACACATATTCTCCTATATATAGTACAATATATACACACACACATTTACACCTATTTACACATACATACATGTATAATTTATACATAATATATATATGTATATATATATATTAATAAATTATAAATATAGTTACAAATCAATATATATATATATATATATATATATATATATATATATATATATATATATATATATATATATATATATATATATATAATCAATAATAATAAAATAATATTATATAATATTAATCTCAATAGTATTGATAATAAAACAATAATAATAATAATAATAATAATAATAATAATAATAATAACAGTAACGAATTACAATATCCTATAATCGGTATTGCATCAACTTAAACTATGCCTACATGGAATCTTTGTGTACACTGGATGCCTACATGGGCTTGGGCTCAGTTCGGATCCAGTCTGGGCTAAAATGGTATAACCAAAATTCCTAAAAGTCAAAATATTAATAATAACTAATTAAACCATTTATAAGGATTAACTCGCAACTCGGTTTGGTTTTCCTAGTTAGGACACTCCTATAGCTTTGTTCCCCTACCATGGCTAGTCAAGGCACGCCACTGCACTATCCGTGCCATGATTCCTAGTCATTTGTACTTCAAAATTCAACCATGGCTAGAATCATCCACCGTAATAATTAACTAAATAGTTATTCATAAAATCTAAAAATTACCATTTAAGTCAAATAAATAAATAAAAATATTTTAAAAAAATCCGGGAAGGGATGCTGCAGATGATATGAACTGTATGAGATGTATTATGCTCATTCCCATCCTGATTGGACTGTTAAAATATTACAGGTGATGAGGAGGAGTTCTGTCCTACATATTATGGCACAGGCTTAGATGACACCGGTGACTTGGACCCTCAGAAGGATCCTACAGTTGCTGAGGACTTTCCGATTGACTAGATTAGATTCTAGACTAGTTTCTCACTAGTTATCCTATTTCATGTACTTTCAGTTTCTGGATATTGACAGATGTTTGTATATTCATATTTTACTCTCATTGTAGCTGGTTGGGAATTACTCTTTACCTTATATTTTATCTATTCTTTTTATTCCATCTTAGATGCTGTGATTGAGTTGTACCTTTATATTGTTCTTTTTTTGGAGTGTATATCATTGTACAGGTTTAGTTATTGCTAGATGTGGTGACCTAGGACAGCGTTCTACCGCCGACACTGCGGCGTAGGCTGGACGTACCCACTTCTCGTACCCTTATACTGGGTGCGGGTCGTGACAGTACTGGATGGAATCCACCCAGAGCTTGACTACTGGCGTCATGTTCTTGCGACAAAAGTCCATTAGCATAGGATTAGGACACTAGGAGGTAATCTCAGTGCTACTTGCTGGAAGCGCTCAATGTAGGCCCGGACCGGCACTTTCTCCTTTTGTGTGAGGTCCATGAGGAAAGATATTGTCATGTACATTCCTCCTTCATAGAACCGAGAGAGGAAAATATGCTTCAGATCCTCAAAGGAGGATATACAGTTATCAGGGAGGCTGCAGAACCATTCATAGGCTACCCCCTTCAATGCCCTAATGAACAGACTTATGAGCAACGTGTCGCCTTTTGGAAAGTGCCCCGTCATTGAGGTAAAGTATGTCAGATATCGATGGGGAGACTCCTTCCCGTCAATGGCGTCAACGATTGTGGTTTGTACTTGGGAGGATAAACCATATTGTTCCACTCACGATGGTAGGGTTGCTAAATCTCAAGCTTCTAACGCTCCTTCTATTTGTCCTTAGCCTCTATGCAAGTGCGAAGATCCCGTACAAGATCGAACAGTTCCTCGGTTGAGGCGGGAGCTGCTGACCGAGGCAGAGTATGTTGATCAGTTCCCTAGGGAGCATACAATCAAGGTAGGGTATGATGATCTGTTCCCGAGAGTACACGTTGGGGGGCATATTTGATTCTCCATTGGTACCTCGGTCAGGACTTGCGGATGTTTGAGCCCTGGTCAGATGGTTTGCAGCTAAGCTCGTCCTGATGTCGAGCACCACCTGCAGCAAGGCTTGCATGGAGGTGGAAAGAGTTTTAAGACCCGTCTCCAGAGTATCAATACGATATAGAAGGTCCGAGGCCGAAGCTTCTCCATCTTCTTTATTTCCATCCCCTGTCATGTAAACAGGCATGAAGTAGGATAAAGTAGATGGGACGGTAGACCTTTCACTTTTTCTTCACTCTCTTGTAAGAAAGTCGGCATCAAGGCTTCCTCTTTGAATACCAGAGTTGGCTACCTCCAGCCGCATCAGTGTCAGTCCCTTGATAGGTATCTCATCTTCAAATATGGGGTTATTGTGGATGATTGGTGTCTGGCTACCCTAGCCTGTACTGCCTGTGCGATCTTTACCTTTAATCGGGTATTCTGGAATACCGACAGCAGGGATTATTATCTTTTTCCCTCGCGGTAAGCTCTTTAGTGCACTAGCCAAGGCATGAGGGTTATTAGTTTTTACATTTCTCCAAGGAGAGGGAGAATTGGAGATGACATGGCATGAGGCGACCAAGAGTTCTTCCTCGTCTTCGATTGGCACCCTCTTTTCAAGACGATGTCAGATGGGTGCAGCAGGTTACAATCGCTCGAATATGGACTGCCTTGGTGGTGGAGCCACTGTCTTCAACATTAGCAGTTGATAGTGACTGTAGCACAAGTATGCCCTGCAAGGGGTATGTTGTGTATAGCAGTCATCTCTCCCAACCTACGTTTGTGAATGATCACGCTTCGTAGATCGTATGATAAGAGTTTCATATTTACACCATCTTCAGGGGCATGGCAAGGCCAACCGTCAGGATGTGTATGTAAGTGATGCGCCCTCTGACTTGGTTCCAGCATATAAGATGCGGCCAAGTGGTTGGTGGGGGAACATCACCTATTATGAGTCAAACCCACTTCATGCACACAACCCACGTGGGCGTATGGGTTCGACACTATAAGATTTGCCTCCTAACTCGATTCTAGCACATGAGATGCACCCAAGTGGAAGGGGGACTTTGAAAGTTGACCAATTCCGGATACATAAGCATCTGAGTTAACTCTATACAGCTTACCATCAGTCACGTACATGATTTTCAGCGTACATTTCTGGCTTGCTGCAGGCATAGCACATTCATGGCGCATCGTCTGTGCCATCTTGGATTTCTTCGTACTAGCCCGTACAGGTGCATAGTACTCAGAATCCAACTTTTCTTTATTTTGATGGCAAGTGATTTTGGCAAAGAAAGAGGGTTTTTCCTTCGCAACAGAGCCTATGCGGGAGTGTGACTACACCTTTGTTCTTTCGACACATCATCCTCAATTTAGACGAAGGAGGTTATGAGTTGCAGTCAGCACTATGCTTCCATGGCAAGTATAATACTCCTGAAATAGTGATTTATATGCTGGTGGAGTTAGCAGGAAGGAGTGGATGGGCCGGCATAGCCCCTACGGTGTTGGTTCTTAGAACATCACCTTTGGGCACCCAAACTTGGTGAGTCTTCTTCGGCTTCGACAGTCGCTTTGAAGGACTCGTCCTTCCTTCAGAAAGGAACTCCTCATACGCTTGTTGGTCGAAGCATACAACCAGCATCTTCTGGGATGAGCCGAACTTATTATCGTAGGATTGCGACATAGCTTTCTCGTTGGAAGAGAAAGTCATCCCCAGCAGAGTCGCCAACTTGTTTGCCATTAAAAAGTGTTGAGTAACTTTTATATATAACAAACAAAACACACTACAACTTTGGACCCCCGACGGGATCTTTTGAGTATAATTTGTTTTTCTGGGGACGAGTGGCGATGGATGGTTGATTCTTTACTCCATTGACGATCTGACGATGATCAGGAGGCAAATACAAGTCTTCGGCTAGCGTACGGTGATTCGGCTCTCTTGAAGTAATCTCTGACTCTCTGAATATGTAAATAATTTCGGGGGGTTTGAATGAAGGAATGATCTATCTATTTATATGTGGTGGAATGATCCATTCATACACGCATATGCGTTGCGCCTATGGAAATTTTGTACATAGGAACGCTACATGCATGACTTTGTTGGGCGCAGGGGCGTTGTGCTCGAGGAGCTTTGAACTGAATCTGGTGTAACTGTACAGTAAGGCTGCGAATGAGCTGACACGTTGCAGTTGCTGAGATTTGTTTGTTACTGAGATCATCGGTGGTTGTCACCCGTTCATGAGCAGAGCTGAGTCAATAACACATGGCGTGTGTACATTGCTTAAAGATCTCTTCTTGTTGTGCTTCGATGCGCTTAGGAAATCTAGCGCTTGTAGAGAGCATATGACCTCTAAAAAGAAAGTATGGGCGTATGGCTTTCGAAGCTCATGCGAGATTTGTTCGGGTTCGCTACGTAGAAAAGCACAGGTGTCACTAACAAACAAAAAATGATTATGCTGACATTGGTGTCCCTTTGTTTTCTGTGAAAACTATCAACTTCAGTCTTCGAGACGTGTGCTGCTGACTTCTGACATTTAGCATTAAATGCTTTGATGGGTAAAGAGCTTACGTAGGCGTATCATTTGTGGAACGCATGCATCATGGAGCACATCGGCTGAGGGCGCATCTACCCGAGGAGCGCATGTACCATGAAGCGCATTAGCTGTGAGGTGCATCATTCTGAGGAGCGCATCAGTTTATGGGTGCATCACCTTCAATCAACTTTATTTGAGCGTTTCGAGGCTCGAATTTAATAACTTTAACTATATTGAAATTTGAGATGACCGATTTATTGTTATTAATGCTATGTTCATCGCAATAGTTTTGGGGCGACTGCCACATGGCACATGGGTTTGGTTCTGCCTTGGCCTATAAATAGGTGTATTTTGTGTTAGCCTAATGATTATATCATGTTTTTCAATATGAATATTCAATTAAGTTTAACATAATAACATCACTAATATACATGTAATCACTATCATGTTGCTACTTAAACTTAGCATTGACCTACTGTTCACAAAATGTTATCTTATTTGTTATTGTACACTGTTTTGTTCGCCTAACATGTATTTGCAGACATGCAGTAAGCATGATCAAATATGATCAAATCAGGACATATGAAATAAAGAATTATTAATGGGCCAAAGACGGTATTATATAAGAAGATTTCTCTGAACCGCCTAACGACCTATCCGGGGTCTCGCATCGGGGTTCTAGTTTTGTTTATCTTTGGACGACCGCCGTAAAAAAAAAAGGCGTCTTCAGGTTTGCTCAAATATCAAAAGAAAGGCGTTATCAAAGGGCTATTAGTTTTTCTATTTTATCAATGTATTTTTCGTATTTATTGAGTCTAGGAATACGATGTACACTGTGTCGTACTAGCAAATAGGTTATCCCAAAATGTTTTTAAAATATCCTTTGTTTTGAAAATAGTCTATTTTACAAAAAGCTCCTAAAATGCTTAAACTTTTCAAAAAGACCAAAATTTGATTTGCAAAAATCCTAAAAATCAAACTCTGGACCCAGGGAGAATTCAGCCTGAGTTCGACCCAAATTCTGAACAAGTTCGGTTCGTGCCCATTGGATTTTGAACTTGGTCATCCCGCAGTTACGGATGCAACGGCTATTTGCCGAGATTATCTCAAAAAATTCTGCCTAAATTTTTCTTTTGAAAAACTATAAATAGAGAAGAATTTTCCTTATTTCAACACACCTCTCTTCTCTTCTCTAAGCTTTCTTCCAATGTGTTCTGAGCTATTCATTTTCAAATCCCAAGCCAGTTACAATCCTCTAGTCGATTTGTCAGTGTGGTACGGTCTAGAAGTTTCAGAGTGATTGTAATCAGAGGCTTGATTGAAGAAAGACACTTCACAATTGAAGTTGGTAGAGTACTTCAGATCCAAGCTCGCGTTGTAAAAGTTGTAAGGACTTTGGATGAAAACTTATGGCATTTTTCTATAGTGGATTCAACTGGAAGCTAGAGTTCTTTCGCCTGGACTAGTCCTCACAAGAAGGGAAACCAGTATACATCCTTGTGTTTGTGTTTGTGTTTGCTCTTTGCTCTCTACTTTTCATTTACATATATGTGATATATATATATATATATATATATATTGGAACCCAAACTTTATTGATGTATCAGGCACAAAATGTCGAAGCCTACACAAGTAAGCGCATCTTGCACAAAAAGAAAACAAACAACAAAAAGAGGCCAGCTGTGAAAAACCGCTCACTAGCCCGAGCCCATGGTTAGGTCAGCGCCGTCCGGAGGAAATCCGCGACGTGGGAGCACCGCCTGCCAATTTTGTGAATTTGTCGGAGGGTCTTCCTGGTCAGCTGTTGGGATTGTATTAGCGTCCTTCGCATATGAATTTATTCTGATTCTTCCAGAGGACCCATATGCCAGCGGCTGCGACGATCTGATGTCCGAGGGAGTCACCCGAGCTGGCGAGGAGATCGTTTAAGCCCCCGGTCTGAAGATCATTCCTGCAATGCAGAGAGAGGGTGGTCTACAGCAGAGCGGCGAGGTCACCGGAGACCAGGACGTGCTCGGCTGTTTCTGATTGGTAGGAAATACAACAGTGGCATTTCGATGCCAGGCTGAATCCGATGGAGGTGAGCGCATCGTCAGTTGGAAGCTTCTTGCATTACGCTCTCCATAGCATAATTGACCATTTGATGGGGATGCATGACTTCCAAAATAGAGCGATAATATGGGACGACACTCCGATGCCTCTCACCATAGTCCTGGTCGAAGCCAGCATGAACGATCCATCGGACTTGCGGGACCACTTCTATACATCGGGGTGGTCAGAGAGCTGTGCATCTGCGACTGCAAGACAGACTGTGGCCTCCGGTCCAAGCCAATCTCTGACCCTGTCCCCTTCCAACCAGTGTCGATGTCCCATAAGTCGCGGATCGTACAATTCGGAGGGGTGCTCGGAGCTTGCTGGAAGAGGACCTCTCCGAGCCAACGTTCGTGGCACGGCGACGAACTATCGTTACCAAGCTGCAGGCGGATAAGGGGTTCAGCGAGGTGATGTCCGTACAAGATGTGTCACCAGGATGCTGAAGATCTGTTGTTAGCGACCGCGATTGCGGGGTAGGAGTATCTGAAGTATCTGGCCTTCATGAAGCGGGGTAAGATCGAGATATCCATGCGGAGCTTCAACCACAACTTCATAGAGCATGCATCCACGATGTTCGCTAGTCTGCTGGAACCCAGCTCGCCCTCATCCGTGGGTCAGGCCATGGTGTCCCAGCTGGCATAGTGGTGCTTGTCCTTCCCGCCGTTGTGGCCCAAGAAGAAGTTGGAGAAGAGGGACTCTAATGAGGATAAAACCTTTTTAGGTGGTGTACAGACCGCCAAGGTATAGATAGGGATGGAGGAGAGGACATGCTTGATCAGAATCATCTTTCTACTTGGAGAGAGGGTCGTATTATGCCAACCTCCAATTTTTATTCTGATTTTGCTCACCAGATCATCGAATATGCCAGAGTTTACTTTACCGTACACCAGTGGGCAACCTAAGTAAGAGAATGATGGATATGCGGTGGAGAAAGAAGTCAGGTTGGAGAGAGTGGCCGAGTGGTTCATGTCGGCTTTGTGGTGGGTCTAGATGATGCTTTTGTTGGGGTTAACTCGCTGGCCTGAGCATCTGGTACATTTCTCTAGTATTCTGTGGACCACCTCGATCGACCCGATGTCGCCTGATGAGAAGATGAGGATGTCATCAGCGTAGGCCAGATGAGTGATTAAGGGGCATCCAATGGTGGTGTGAAAGTGGTGGAATCTGGGAGTGTTAGCCATGTTGTTGAGATTTCTACTGAGCGCCTCGGAAGCAATAATAAAGATGGTGGAGGATAGCGGGTCACCCTGTCTGACCCCCCGGCTGGATTTAAAGAAGCCATCGGTGTAACCTCACCTTTCATTTTTTTTACTTCCTTAAAAATCAAATAAAAATTTTCTAATTGCTCTTCTTAGATAATATTGATAATATTAAATTCTAAAATTAGTGGGCCTTATTATTAAAGCCCACTTCTTAGCCCAAATCTAAGTCATGTGTTTAAAAGAAACTTTCATGAGTTTCTTTTAATTAGCCATAGGTATGGCATTCAACTGCTGGTATTTTTCTATTTCTTTTTGAATTTCAAATTGATCAAGATTTCTCCTTTCTGTTTTAACTGAATTGTCAGGAGAAGGGAATTAAATTCTCGTCAATTTGATTGCCTCTCTTTTACGCTATTCTAACAGCATATTTAAGCCTCCTTCTTCCTCCTTGAATCCATACCATTCTATTGTTCATCCTTTCCAATTTCCTGCAACTAAGCTCGGAGAAGAAACCATAGTGATGCTGCTCAGTCGAAGCTCCTTCGAAGGATTGATCGACATAGGACCTCAGTGATCGGCTCAGTAGGAGTTCTTCTGGATCATCAGCTCGAACTCCCTCCTCGACCCAGTGATTGGTATGAATCGTACAATCCTTGAGATTTTATGATTTTAATCGAAGTGATCGATTGATTCAATGGTTCTTCTTATGGATCGGGATCTACAGATCAAGCACTGTTGATCGATTGATCGATTCCTTGTTTTCGTCACCAACAAATTTAGGTGAGTTCCTGTTAACTCTCGAGAAAGTAATCGATCTTCGTTCGATCTTCGTTCGATCTTCCGCCCTGTCATTTCTCTTTGTGATCTGAATTTGAGAATGCATGAATATTGATTGAAACAGCTGGTTCCATCTCGTGATTTCCCTTCGTAACTCTTGAGCTATTCTTGCTTGAGATCATCAGCAGTTAGAGGTGAGACACTATTTTCTTCTATAGGATTAAGTTTGGTTTATGGTAATTCCCTAATTCCTGTGTGTAATTTCGAGTATCACATGTTTGTATCAGAGTTAGTGTGATTGATGGCTTTTATTTAAACACCAATTGAATGTTACTTTGGACAAATCGAACGTAGGTGAGTTCAATTTTAGTTCCTTAAATTAGAGTATGGGTGTTTGGTCTGAGATCTGATGGTTGTGAGGTTGTGTTGTAGACTCAAGAAAGTGTCAACAGGAGTAGCTGATTTGGGAAAGGATTGGTGAAGCAGTTGCGCACAATTTGTGTCAATAAGGATCAAATCAACACACTTTACTTTATCAGGTAATCTTAGTTGCTTATCGAATTGTTGATTTTATCTTCTCAAAGATTGGTAGAAGATGTAGGCTAGAATTTCACATAGAGTCTGATAGATTCCTGATACTCTGTTTGATAATAGTTAGTGATCGAGCATAATTATTGAATATCGTTCTTAAATCCTTAATCTATGGCAGGTATTGAGATCCAGATTTAATGTTATGCATTGGGTTGGTTTAGGCACAGGTTTGGAATGTGAAGTTAGGATGACTGATTGGAATGTATCAAGGAATGAGGCCAATCTTGATTAGTTGACATCCTGGTTTAATGAACCTAGCTTCATGTTCTCTTTATTTTTCCTATTTGTTGTAGTTAAGAACAATGGATGACTGGTTTAGAGAAGAACCTTAATTTCTTACATATATAGATATGTGTAGATCTTGTAACTCTGTCATATGGAGCCTGGGTTAGGAAGTTAGGAGTGGGATGTTCAGGTTCACAAATTTAAGATGAAGAATCAGTAAGGATCATTTTATCCTAAACATGATTATAGTATCTGTTAAAGAATTTTTATTAGACTTGTAAGGTTGATATGTATCTGGGTTTAGAACTGATATTGCCTCAGTCTTAACTAGGACGGATTCATGTCAGTATCTCTATTGGACTGAAATAAATCTAAGTCCTAGTGAAGACTGATAACATATCTGCCTGGGAGTACTGAACCGATAATGTATCAGTCCCTAGTATCAGTCCTACCAAGACTGACATGTCTCAGTGACCTGAGACTGATGTTGTATCAGTTCCTTGCTTCAGTCCTGCTTAGGACTGAACTATTGTATCAGTGAACCCAGACTAAATTGTTTAAGTGATGAAGATTAGTAGGTGAGTTGTATCAAGTTTGTCCATGCCTCATTTCCTTGGAACCACAAATGAAGGTTAAGAAATTCAATTGGAAAGTTTGATTGATATTTTCGTTCAACAACTGATTACAGTCAGTAAAGACCAACTAGTTGTAGGAATAGGAAGTTTTTGGGAAAAAGTTGCGCTGAAACATGAGACCCAGTTAGTACAGTTATCAGAGATTGTAGCAGTAGCAGTAGTGTTAGCTATATGTTGTTCTCAGTTGACTGATGAGGAAAGCAACTTTGTGAAAAATTAATTTAGAACATTCCCTATATTAGAATTCAGGCCAACGGTAGAATTTCAATAGGGTGGCATGTAGGTTGAGTGAATTTTCCTTGGCATTTCATTGGAGTAGTTAACTTCCTGAGTTGATACCTGGCTTGCTCATTATAGTTAGGCTTATATTGTAATACATGATGTCATAACATGACCCTGGAGATAACTGAGCATGATAGGTTACTAAGATGTTTTGTACCAGCTTTGAGACTATTCAAGCTATTCATTAGTTGGACTGTGCCTGTATAAGTGACTGAGAGCATTTATAGTAGGCTGGTCTCTAGATTTCTAATAACAGTGTGTAACCATGTTAATATCAGTCCTGTGAAGGCCTGAGATCTTGGTGGTATCATGTTAATATCAGTCCTAATTTCAGTACTGACCCTTGGGTTGGGTCTGAAATCTGATGATATTATTATTAGAATTAAAACCTGAGATTTAGACTTGACTGATTATGATACCAAGTAAGCCACTGTCCATTGATTTGTTTTAAACCATTTTGCCTAACTAACAGGATATTGGGAAATACTTTATTAAGGACTGTGTATCTGTCAAGTTTTAAACATTAAGAATCCTTATTAAGCCTGGACTACTGGTAGAGAGTTGGAGACTAAATTCCTCATTACTGAACTCTAAGTGACTAGGATACTATTATGAATCCTAGTATAATCCCCTTAACCAAATATAGATTTTAGGAATAAGTTTACATTAGGAGAGTTTTTATTAAATTTTAAAACTTTAATTTAAATAAGCTAGTTTAGAATAGAGTGCTTATTAATATTACAAATTACTTGACAGGAGGATATCCAGCTGTACATCCCACACTTGATCACCCTGAGCAAGGCAAGTATACTCCTTGGACTTGTCCATTTTCTCATGCCTTGTATATTCATTCCTATATCTTCTTGTTGACACGATGTATCACGGGATTATCTAGTTTCATGTTTTTTGAGTTTACTTGTGTCTGGGAGGGAAAATACTACAGATGTGTGATCAAACCCATGTTACTATTCATGTGAATAGCTTAGGCCCCGCATTGTGCACGCGGGACCAAAGTCGTACCATTTCATGTTCATTGAAGCTACCCAAGCCGATCACACACTCTGGATGTATTTCGACATTTTTCACATTCAGGATTCAAGTTGTATTTCATGTTCAGGTTGTATTTCATGTTCAGGACTCATATCATGTTCCCTGTATTTACTTTCAGTGTTCATATTCAGTTTTATGTCTTGTTCTCATTTCTCGTACTTTATATATATATCCTATATTTTTGTTCATACTATGGTGTTCATGTTCATTTCCTTGGATATACTTAGCTCCGCTCCTGACTAGGATATGTTGCTGGTGAGCTGGAGGCTATCTATGATACTTACTACGGACAGGAGCCTGGAGGCACCTATAAGCCAGTTAATGATGCCCAGGACCTAGAGGCTGAGGAAGCCTAGTCTTTTCTTTTTAGCTTTATGTGGACTTGTATTAGAGACATCAGTATAGTTTACATTTGCTGGAATGTAATAACATTTAGACTTGTATTTGAGATTCTGGGATTCGATATATTAGATGTTGTGATTACTTTCATTCTTATCTAGATTCATAGTTCTCCATAGATATTGGTACAGCTTACTTCATCGTATCTAACGATGAAGACTGGGCGTGTCCGACTCGTGTCCAATTATTCGGAAGCGGGTCATGACATGTTTTTAGTGGTGGCCCATGCAGGTCTGTCCTAATAGTACCTAGGTATTAGAGTACTATTGGGGGACTTGATTAAACTAGGGAAACTTGATCACATCATAGGAAATCGGGTATATGGATATTATATAAACACTTGTTGTTTGTAGGTTTAGGACATTTAACATTTTTATGTTTTTTCAGATGATTCAGACACACAAATATAAGAACCGTCGATTCACCTGCACTTGATGCTTCCGAGCTTCCACTACCTTCTACCACCCTACTATCCCCATGGGTTGTACGTAGTTGATGGAGATGTTCGAAGAGTTCCTTGACACCCAGAGGAAGCATGCCATCCTTTTTCAAACCAGACTTGTGGATGCACTCGCCGAGCCAAAAAGGACTTTTGATTTTCAAACTCTCGGATCTTTGGATTTCTACGACGCCGAGCACATTCTTCGTACCAAGAAGCAGATCGAGAACCTGAAGCCGCCTCTTCTGAAGATCATCAATACTCTGAGGACCTGACTCCTCTGAAGATTGGAGCCACCAGTCAGAAGAACTTGAACGTAGCACGGACAGTAGAACGAGATGGGGAGCTGAAATTCCATAGAAACATGAAGACTTATGACGGAAACGACAACTACTGTGGATCCGTAAAGCGTCGCCACACTCAGACAGCGCTTCTTTAGCCCAGCAAAGATTCAGATTCAGATCCAATCGACGATCATTTACAGTTCTGCCACCTCTCGGGACACCACTATGAAGAGTGCCGCAAAAGATGGAGGCTATACTTGTACTACGAATTGCCAGCCCATCAAGTCAAGGATTGCCGGAGACTGTTGATCACACTGCCCAAAGACAAGCACGAGGAGCATCAGGACTACAGCAAGGGGACCTACCTCTCTAGATTTCGCAATCACATGGAGCATTACCGCAGGGACCAGTCTACGTCAGGACAGTTGAAGAAGGTTGGAGAGATTTTCATTCCGGAGGAATACTGAAGATAGACTGAAGACAGAAGATTACTTTTGCATGGTTGGGAAAACCATGTATCTTGATTCGCAATCCAGTCTTTCCTTAAATTTTCTCTTAGCACTTAGATCATTTCTTGCAACTTTTCGTTTTCTATTTTTGAAACCTGGGATGATATTCGAAACTTATTTCGAGATATTGTTCCTATTCAGTAAACATGTTTCATATCCACAATTCGATATTGTTTGAAATCTACTACTCGATATTGTTTGACTATTTCCTTTAATGATTTTGATTTTCTATTCGAGAGTTGTTGTTCACTACTTGTTTCGACCTTGTCTCCTATCCAAGATTTTGTTGTTTTCCGGGATACTTGTTCCTACTTGTTATTGATATTCTGTTCGCTAATCAAATTTGTACTATTCGAGATTTATTCCGACTTGAAATATCATTCTGAAACCGTGTTCGAACATTCGCTTCTATTGATGCTTGTTTGAGATTCTATTTCCTATTTTGACTTTATTCGGGACTCGCCCTCTATTTACGACTTTGTTTACTATTGAGATTCGCTTGTTTCATATTTACGATCCAAAACCTTGTTTCCTATTGGAACCTATTTTCTAGTCACTATACAATACCTTGTTTCCTCGTTGAATTTCTATTCGAGATTTTATTTTTTATTCACGACTTTGTTGATACATAATTTTCTATTTTTTTGACTGTGTACCCTACTGGAGATTTTGTTTTCTATTCGGGATTTGCTCAATATTTCATTGTTATTCGAAATTTTATTGAAACTTGTTTCCGATATGAGATTTTATTCCTTATTTTAAAATTTTCTCCTATCTGATACTTAGCTTCTGTTCATCCTTCGCGAATCTGTTATTCCTTGGGGATAATGTCCCACATATGGAATCTTGTTACCATTCCAGGTTTCATTTGAGATTTTGGTTACCATTTGAAACTTTATTCACAGTTGAGGTTTGAAAATTTCCTTATTGCCTTTGTACTCACTATTCCTTGATTGGATCCGTTGCTGTTCCTTAGTACCCAATAAATCCTTGTATTCTAACAGACAGTTATACCATTTTGTGACTTGGAGTATGAGAACCCATTTTTGAATTCCTTAATTTTTTTTCGAAATTCCTATGGATAAGGTCGAAAGACTACTCAATGACCTACTAGGACGTGGCAGTTGCACAATGCAACCATTATCTGGATTATGGCGACTAAGGGTTCACTGCAGCCAGCAGCGCACTGGCGAGCCAGGAACTTTAAGTTGAAATAATTTCAGGTATTTGTCGGTTTTCGAGTATTATAGAGACTTTGTCCAAAAACTTTCATGTTTGATCTCTTGAGTTGTTTCGTTAACACTTGTTTGAATTGATAAAGTTGATAGAGTATTCGGTAACATATCATTGTTTGAGTCATGGAACTGAATGTTCGCTGCAGCAAGATGTACACTGGCAAGGCAGGATTCTAAGTACAGTAATTTCAAATGGCTATATGTTTTCGGACACCCTGGAGACTATATATCTTTTCGTATGATTATTGATATTTCGAAAATCACAAATCCTTGTACGTTTTCCTTGATTTGATACTAATACCTCTTGGGAGTTCTATCTGATTTCTCAAACCGACCGTTGAAAATTCTCTTCCTACATTTTATTGTCGGATCATTTGACTTCCTAGACTTAGATTCTATTCCATCAGACTGTACCAAATCTATATTTTAATCATGTTTTCTCTAAACTTAATCTGTTCATACCTATCTAACAGTGATTCTCCTATCGTGCTAAACTTTCAATCATGCCTGGAAGATAGTGCCCTCATGACTTATCCTCTAAGTTGTAATTGAAATTCATTCCACTTCGTGACTGTTTGATCCTCGATCCTTGTTAAAGCGTGATATCTTAAACTTCTTGTGTGTACTTGGTCTTAAGGCTTAGAGCGTCATGGGATCGGCAGAAACACTGGACAGATAGCAGCAGACGGCCACTGGAGTTTGCAGTTGGAGATAGTGTTCCTGAAGATCTCGTCGACTAGAGGAGTTATTCGTTTCAGCAGGGGCGGGAAGCTCAGTCCGAGGTACATCGGGCCCTTCGATGTGGCGGCACAGATTGGCGAGGTGGCATATCGACTAGCACTTTCAACTAGCTTGGAGGGAGTGCATGACGTCTTCCACGTATCCTAGCTTTGATGCTACATTCCAAACCCGAGCAATGTGGTGGACTACTCAGAGCTAGAGGTGGGTCCGAGCTTGACCTACGAGGAGCAGCCAGTAGAGATCCTTGATCGGAGGGTGAAGCAACTGCGGAACCAGACTATTCCACTTGTCCGTGTCATGTGGAGACACCACTCTCCGGGAGCGTGCACGTGGGAGCACGAGGATGAGATGCGGGAGCGCTATCCTAGTTTGTTTACTTGATTGTATTCTGATTTTTGGAAATTTTTAAATTCAATAAATGGCTTGTGTTTGAATTTTCCTTGTGATTTTTGAGAATTAATTTTGTTGTCCTTCAATTTTGAGGACGAAATTTTTTTTAGGGGGGAAGATTTGTAACCTCACCTTTCATTTTTTTTACTTCCTTAAAAATTAAATAAAATTTTTCTAATTGCTCTTCTTAGATAATATTGATAATATTAAATTCTAAAATCAGTGGGCCTTATTATTAAAGCCTACTTCTTAGCCCAAATCTACGTCCTGTACAAAAAATAAACTTTCATGAGATTCTTTTAATTAGCCATAGGTATGGCATTCAACTGCTGGTCTTTTTCCATTTCTTTTTGAATTTCAAATTGATCGAGAATTCTTCTTTCTGTTCTAATTGAATTAAAGCCTACTTCTTTGCCCAAATCTAAGTCTTGTGCTTAAAAGAAACTTTCATGAGATTCTTTAATTAGCCATAGGTATGGCATTCAACTGCTGGTCTTTTTCCATTTCTTTTTGAATTTCAAATTGATCGAGATTTCTCCTTTCTGTTCTAACTGAATTGTTAGAAGAAGGGAATTGAATACCTGCCAATTTGATTGCCTCTCCCTTACGCTATTCTAACAGCCCATTTAAGCCTCCTCCTTACTCCTTGAATCTATACCATTCCATTATTCATCTTTTCTAATTTCCTACAACTTAGCTCGGAGAAGAAACCATGGTGATGTTGGTGATGCTGCTCAGTCGAAGCTCCTTCGAAGGATTGATCGGCATAGGACCTCAGTGATCGGCTCAGTAGGAGTTCTTCTGGATCATCAGCTCGAACTCCCTCCTCGACTCAGTGATTGGTAAGAATCGTACAATCCTTGAGATTTCTCAATTTTAATCGAAGTGATCGATTGATTCAATGGTTCTTCTTGTGGATCGGGATCTACAGATCAAGTACTGTTGATCGATTGATCGATTCCTTGTTTTCGTCACCAACAAATTTAGGTGAGTTCCTGTTAACTCTCGAGAAAGTAATCGATCTTCGTTCGATCTTTCGTCCCGTCATTTCTCTTTGTGATCTGAATTTGAGAATGCATGAATATTAATTGAAATAGCTGGTTCCATTTCGTGATTTGCCTTCGTAACTCTTGAGCTGTTCTCGCTTGAGATCATCAGCAGTTAGAGGTAAAAAAACTATTTTCTTCTATAGGATTAAGTTTGGTTTATGGTAATTTTCTAATTCCTGTATGTAATTTCGAGTATCACATGTTTGTATCAGAGTTAGTGTGATTGATGGCTTTCATTTAAACACCAATTGAATGTTACTTTGGACAAATCGAACGTAGGTGAGTTCAATTTTAGTTCCTTAAATCGGAGTATGGGTGTTTGGTGTGAGATCTGATGGTTGGGAGGTTGTGTTGTGGACTCAGAAAAGTGTCAACAGGAGTAGCTGATTTGGGAAAGGATTGGTGAAGCAGTTGTGCTCAATTTATGTCAATAAGGATCAGATCAGCACACTTTACTTTATTAGGTAATCTTAGTTGCTTATCGAATTGTTGATTTTATCTTCTCAAAGATTGGTAGAAGATGTAGGATGGAATTTCACATAGGGTCTGATAGATTCCTGATACTCTGTTTGATAACAGTTTGTGATCGAGCATAATTATTGAATATCTTTCTTAGATACTTAATCGATGGCAGGTATTAAGATCTAGATTTAATGTTATGCATTGGGTTGGTTTAGGCACAGGTTTGGAATGTAAAGTTAGGATGACTGATTGGGATGTATCAAGGAATGAGGCCAATCCTGATTAGTTGACATCCTGGTTTAATGAACCTAGCTTCATATTCTCTTCATTTTTCCTATTTGTCGTAGTTAAGAACAATGGATGACTGGTTTAGAGAAGAACCTTAATTTCTTACATATATAGATATGTGTAGATCTTGCAGCTCTGTCATATGGAGCCTGGGTTAGGAAGTTAGGAGTGGGATGTTCAGGTTCACAAATTTAAGAGGAAGAATCAGTAAGGATCATTTTATCCTGAAAATGATTATAGTATCTGTTAAAGAATTTTTATCAGACTTGTAATATGTATCTGTGTTTAGAACTGATATTTCCTCAGTCTTAACTAGGACTGATTCGTGTCAGTGTCTCTATTGGACTGAACTAAATCTAAGTCCTAGTGAAGACTGATAACATATTTGCCTGTGAGTACTGAACTGATACTGTATCAGTCCCTAGTATCAGTCCTACCAAGACTGGCTTGTCCCAGTGACCTGAGACTGATGTTGTATCAGTTCCTTGCTTCAGTCCTGCTTAGGACTGAACTATTGTATTAGTGAACCCAGACTAATTGTTCAAGTGATGAAGATTGGTAGGTGAGTTGTATCAAGTTTGTCCATGCCTCATTTCCTTGGAACCACATGTGAAGGTTAAGAAACTCAATTGGAAAGTTTGATTGATATTTTCGTTGAACAGCAGATTGCAGTCAGTGAAGACCAACTAGCTGTGGGAATAGGAAGTTTTTGGGAATAAGTTGCTCTGAAACATGAGACCCAGTTAGTACAGTTATCAAAGATTGTAGCAGTAGCAGCAGTGTTAGCTATATGTTGTTCTCAGTTGACTGATGAGGAAAGTAACTTTGTGAAAAATTAATTTAGAACAGTCCCTGTATTAGAATTCAGGCCAATGGTAGAATTTGAATAGGGTGGCATGTAGCTTGAGTGAATTTTCCTTGGCATTTCATTGGAGTAGTTAACTTCCTGAGTTGATACCTGGCTTGCTCATTACAGTTAGGCTTATATTATAATATCTGATGTCGTAACATGACCCTGGAGATAACTGAGCATGATAGGTTACTGAGATGTTCTATACCAGCTTTGAGACTATTCAAGCTATTCATTAGTTGGACTGTGCCTGTATAAGTGACTGAGAGCATTTATAATAGGCTGATCTCTAGATTTCTAATGATAGTGTGTAACCATGTTAATATCAGTCATGTAAATGCCTGAGATCCTGGTGGTATCATGTTAATATTAGTCCTAATTTCAATACTGACCCTTGGGTTGGGTCTGAAATCTGATGATATCATTATTAGAATTAAAAACCTGAGATTTAGACTTGACTGATTATGATACCAAGTAAGCCACTGTCCATTGATTTGTTTTAAACCATTTTGCCTAATTAACAGGATATTAGGAAATACTTTATTAAGGACTGTGTATCTGTCAAGTTTTAAACATTAGGAATCCTTATTAAGCCTGGACTACTGGTAGAGAGTTGGAGACTAAATTCCTCATTACTGAACTCTAAGTGACTAGGATACTATTATGAATCCTAGTATAATCCCCTTAACCAAATATAGACTTTAGGAATAAGTTTACACTAGGAGAGTTTTTATTAAATTTCAAAACTTTATTTTAAATAAGCTAGTTTAGAATAGAGTGCTTATTAATATTACAAATCACTTGACAGGAGGATATCCAGCTGTACATCCCACACTTGATCACCCTGAGCAAGGCAAGTATACTCCTTGGACTTATCCATTTTCTCATATCTTGTATATTCATTCCTATATCTCCTTGTTGACACGATGTATCACGGGATTGTCTTGTTTCATGTTTCTTTTGTTTATTTGTGTCTGGGAGGGGAAATACAACAGATGTGTGATCAAACCCATGTTATTATTCATGTGAATAGCTTAGGCTCCGCATCTTGCACGTGGGAACAAAGCCATACCATTTCATGTCCATTGAATCTACCCAAGCCGCTCACACACTCTGGATGTATTTCGACATATTGCACATTCAGGATTCAGGTTGTATTTCATGTTCAGGTTGTATTTCATGTTCAGGACTCATATCATGTTCCCTGTATTTACTTTCAGTGTTCATGTTCAGTTTCATGTCTTGTTCTCATTTCTCGTACTTTATATATATTTCCTGTATTCTTGTTCATACCATGGTGTTCATGTTCATTTCCTTTATTATACTTAGCTTCGCTCCTGACTAGGATATGTTGCAGGTGAGCTGGAGGCTATCTGTGATACTTACTATGGACAGGAGCCTGGAGGCACCTATGAGCCAGTTGATGTTGCCCATGACCTAGAGGCTGAGGACACCTAGTCTTTTTTTAGCTTTATCTGGACTTGTATTAGAGACATCAGTATTATTTACATTTGCTAGAATGTAATAACATTTAGACTTGTATTTGAGATTCTGGGATTCGGTATATTAGATGCTGTGATTACTTTCATTCTTATCTGGATTCATAGTTCTCCCTAGATATTGGTACAGCTTACTTCATCGTGTCTAACGATGAAGGTTGGGCGTGTCTGACTCGTATCCGATTATTCGGAAGCGGGTCGTGACAATCGGCTTGCCCGTTGACGACAGTGGAGAACCAGTAGTTGTTTGTGAATCTGAAGATGACGTCAATCCAAATTTCGGAGAAGCTAAATGCCCTGAAGACCCATATCATGAACTACCAGTCCAGACGATCATAAGCCTTCTCTATGTCAAGTTTGATTGCGACATTCCCACCCCTGGATGGGAATTTCATGTAACTAATCATTTCCTGCACAAGGAGGATGTTGTCAGTGATGTTCCGGCCAGGACAAAATCGCTTTGCTCTTCCGAAATGATCTAGGGGAGGAGAGCGGCCATGCGGGTAGCGATGATCTTCGAGATGATTTTATTGGTGAAGGTACACAAGCTGATGGGTCGGAAGTCTTTTAAGGTCTCCGGGTTGTCTTTTTTGGAGATGAGGATTAGGTTAGCGCAGGAGATGTAATTGGGGTATCTCGCGCCTTAAAAAAAGGCGGCAGCAGCTTTGTGGAAGTTGGGTGCAATGATGTCCTAGCAAGATCTAAAGAATACACCGGAGGAACCGTAGGGACAGGGAGCGCTGTGTTCGTCGAGGGTCCAGACTGCGCACTTGACTTCCTCCATGGGGGGGTCAGCAGCTGTTTGTTCTCTCTCTCGTTGATCATGTTGGGGATCTTGGCTTGGAATTCCTCATCCTTAACGATGACCTCTTTGGAGAATAATTTTGTGTAGAAATCAGCGGCAGCCGTGTGAATGCTCATCTGGTCTTTGAGTAAGATGCCGTTGTCATTGGAGATTTGGTGAGGGTTAAGCTGTTGCCTGCGACCTTTAACACAAGAGTGGAAGAAGCTGGAGTTCCTATCCCCATCGGCGTCCCAGGTGAGTCTGGCTTTCTGCTTCCAAAATTCAGTCTCGACTTTCAATCGGGATTTGAGGAGGGCTCTGGTGAGGTTGAGCGTAGCTCGATTCTCCGAAGAATGGTTCGAGGCGAACAGGTTCTCAGCCCGGGTGAGGTCATCCTCCGTCATCTTGATCGCTTGGAAAATATTACCGAAAGCGCTTCTGCTCTAAGTCAAAAGCGCTCTCCTAGTGGATTTGAGTTTGGCCGTCATTCGAGCGAGGGTGTCGGGGTTACTCGTCGATCTCCAGGCGGAAGCCACAATGTTTCAGAATTGAGGGTGGTGGCTCCAAAAATCCAGGAATTGAAATGGTTTCTTGATCAGGTTGGAATTGTTACTGATCTCGATTAGGAGAGGGGAATGGTCCAATTCTATGGAGTTAAGGTGGGAGAGATTAGAGATGACACCCATGTCTGACCAACGGTTTTCGACCAGCGCTAGATCGAGACGGGAGTATTGTCTACGGGCGCCTTCCTGTATGTTATACTAAGTGAAATTGTTATCGGAGAAAGGAAGTGGGGACAAGTTGTAGCACCCAGTTTTTCAAATGAGGGTAATTTTGAAATTTCGTGTTTATAATTATTTTAATAATGATATTTAATTTATGATACGATTTTTGGTAATTTTAAATCATTTTAACATTATTTAAATCAATGACTTGTGGTTTGACGTTTTGCTAGTGAAACCCTAGAGACTGTTTGACCTAGAGCCTAACCATGTGATTATGATATTTTAATATCATTTTTGGCCTAAGGATATTTTTGCATTTGACCTCTTTGAATTATTTTGATATTATTTTATTATTTATGATATTGTTTTGGGGTTATTTGAGTCGGGTTCGAATTTTAACTCAATCCGACTTGAAACGGGAACCCGGGGGTAGTTTGACTCTAGTGGGACCCACACACTAGTTAGGCATGGCCCACATGATATTAATTTTAGTCCACATGATAGAAATATTTTAGTTAGAGGTTAGACTAATTATTATGGATAAGGTTAGTGTGATTAGAGACTTTAGAATGACTAATTTAGCCCCAACCAATTAGCCATTTCCTAATACTCATAGAATAGGTTAGTAGGGGCTTTTGGACTTTTTCTAATAGGACAAAACCACCTTTATGGCCAGCCACAATAAGGATAGGGTTGAGTCTCCCATTTGTCATTATCCATCTATTTTTCTCTCTCTTGTTCTTTCCCAAATTCCTAGAGAGCAATCCCTAGCAATTTCTCCACCAAATCCTTCTATTTCACCACCAAATCTTCTTTTTTCCTTCTCCATTCTAGCCAAGGAGGAAGCTACCCAAGTTTGGGAGGATTCGGAGCTCGTTCGTGTCCTTTTGGAATCTCTACGTGTCGGTATCGCTCCGGGAAGGCTTTTCTTCGATTCGATCTACCGGGAGGTATAAATCCCTTCTCCTTTTCATTTTCTCATGCATATAGGTCTATTTTAAACCCATAGGAATGATCCCCACGGTTGTATCTCCATTTGTGTCCATTTTGTGTCCATTTGGAGGTCATAGAAGTGTCCTTTGTGTTGTGGATGTGTTCATGTTACATATATAGATTTATATATATATATATATATATATATATATATATATATATATATATATATATATATATATATATATATATATATATATATATATATTGTAATGAGAGTGTATCTATATTTATATATGTAATAAATGGTTCATGATGATTATATAATCAAGTTTGTGAGTGTGGTTCCTTATATTATTATTGCTATTATTGTTGTGGATAATTAGGATATATATTGTGTATTCTTTTGGCTCAAACTATCTAAATCCGTCATGATTTTTATCCACGTTTTTAATTTCAGCCCTAACTTAGAAATGTCATAACTTCTAGCTCAAAGCTCGGTTTAATCTTCCGTTTTTTTTAAAAGAAGCGTATTGAAGTTAGCTTTCCAAAAACATGTATTAATAGGCCTAATTCTTTCTGTAACTTTCTGGAGAATTATTTGAGTGTCAGCTGTACGAAAGACAAACGCGTTCTCGGTGTTTTCGCGATTCCGGGAGTTTTCGGAAACGAAAACGCGATCCGTTTAAAGTTTCGGAAAGCTAACACATAGATCTATAACATACTTTAATCCTAGAATTTAATTCATGCTGAGTTGGTACAGTATTGATTATTAGTAGGAGTTACTATTCGGCATATGCATTTTGTGCACCCTTGTGTGTAATATAATGTTCTATTTGATTTTAACCCATGTTAATGTATATACATTATGTAACTAAATAAAGAATGCAAGAATGAGTAAATGGTTAAATAAATGATGTATGAGGTGTAAGTATCCTATCTAATGTAAGCATGTATAAGTATGGCTTGTAATGAATATGTAGGTTCCATAGTATGTAATGTATGGTGCATATAGTAGTGCAAGAGAATAAATGAATGATGAATGAATGCAAGCATGAATGTAATGTAATAATAGATGTAATGTATGCAATATACAAGTTAATATGATGTAATATTCTATGTTAACACAAATCATATATTACCTCATGTACCCCTTACACTATGTTGACATTATCACACTTGACACATTGTTCACTTACACTTTGACACTCTTTGATATGTATACACTATGTATGCCCATTTAACCCTCACTTGACCCTTTGCCATGTTCACATACACACACATAGCCTCTTAAATAAGTATTTATGAATATAGTTAACTTAGCTATGTATGTATATTATATATATGTTAGCATATTGTGTTGTAATATATAAGTTTATATAACCATTTGAAATGCCATGATTATAGACCTAATGTTGAATACCAATATATGCATGTGTATATATGTGTAGACATATATAGCTTAAAGTAATAGATTACCTAGTGTATATCCAATGTGAATTCTTGCCTATTTGAGTATTGAATAATTGCATGCTATATAGAGTTGGGTGTATGTTGGCTTGTATAGCCTTGTATTGATGTGTGCTTGCTAGGATAGTTTTGGTTAGGCCTAGTAAGACTTACTGGGTTAGGACATGACCTAGTTTGACTAGTGCAGTTGACCAGAGTTGACTTTTTGACCAAAAGTCAACTGTAAGTCAACCTTTCACCCCGATTGACCTAGTTTGACTTGGATTGATTTCCTATGACCTCGTTTGACCTTGGTTGTCCTAGTATGACCCAGTATGACCTAGTATGACCTATTTTAGCTTGGTGTGACTTAGGTTTGACTTAGATTTGACCTAGATTGACCTAGATTCATTCAGAATGCATTGTAATGCATCTTATTATCATTTTGGACTCATAGTGACTTGTACTGTTCTATAGGAGACAGACACCACTCCTCGGACAGTATATTCTCTTTAGACACTTAGGCTATCAGGCGAGTACATTCTTTGATCATTTCATATCATGTTTAGAGTTATTTTCCTGCTTTAAATTACTTTACTTGATACTGTTACGTTGGTCACACGGATTGGTACTATATGGATCTTTTTATGAGATGTTATCCCCCTCGGAAGCATCGGATACAGCATGTTTTGTGCGCTTCACATATCATCACGTATCTCTATGCTTCCTCTGATTCACGAACCGCCTGTGACACATGTACTCTCATGTTCACAGAGCCCCTATGAATCACCTTCACGTACCACTCATTTTATGAGCCATGTGAAGTTTCACGAACCTTAACATAACTTGAACGGATCCTTGTGTATTGATTGGGGTTGGGGGAGTAGAAATAGACATGTAAATATCACCCAAGTAGCTGTAGTCATGAATCACTCTCTTAGCTGTAGTCATGAACCTCCTATGCCATTCACATGTTTATATTTTACTCTGACTCACTAGTCACTATTAGCTCTCTACTTATAGTAGATATTTGTATTACAGTTTTCTCTCTCTGTTTACATACTGTATTTCTTCAGTATCTATATCTTACTTTACTGCATGATTATATTTTCTAACCTGCTATGAACTGTTGAGATGTACTGTACTCGCTCCAGTCCTGACTGGACCTGTTGATAAATTTTACAGATAGCCTGGAGGTTGCCTACTAGCCTAGAGGAGACAGTAGAGGTTGCATAGATAGCTAGGGTTTTTGCTTATAGTTTATTTTCAGTCATCTTGAGTTGTATTTATGGATTACTGTATTTGGGTTTTGAGATGTATTCTGAGTTTGTATCTTAGACACATAGACTTCTATCTGTTGTATCTCTTTTCGATTTTATGTTTTATCTATCTTTCTTTATGCTCTACCTTAGATGTGATTGAGTTTACATTATGCTATGTCACCCCCATTCGGGGAGTATAAACTGTTTAGTCTTATACTGTTAGATGCATTGAGACCTAGGACAGCGTTCTACCGTCGACACTGCGGCGTAGGCTGGGCGTTGTTACGTTCGCGTGCCCTAACTCTAGGGTGCGGGTCGTGACACAAGTGGGCGTTGAAGATAAAGGTGTTGAAGTCATTCATGACCTGTTGGGGGGGAGGTCTGCCCTCGAACTTCTCATTCCTGCTCGCGAGAGCGTTAAAGTCGCCGAGGCATTACCACGGGAGATTGTTGAGGGGAAGATGGGTGTCCGACAGTGTTGCCCAAAGCAGCCTGCACTCGTTGATGTCACAACTGCCGTGGACGGCGGAGAGAAGGGTTCTGGACTGGTGAGTGGGGTGCTCAACCCAGCAGGAGAGAGCCTGTCGAATCATGAATGGTGCCGAATTTGCATCCAGCAGCGAAGAGGATCCAGATGTTATTACATCCGGCGACAGCGGCCGAGAAGCCGAGTTGCAGCTGGATGGATTTGAGTTTTTTGTGAGGAATTTTGTGTTCGATGATGACTAAGATGTCGATATGGTAGATTTTCTTGAGGCTGATTAATCTGCTCAAGATGGGTTTATTGGCCAGCCCTCGAAGATTCCAAGAGAGGATGTTAAGCATTGGGTTGGGTGCGAGGGGGGTGGTTGTTGAGCTTCACGGCAGACCTCGTGGTCATGGGCGTGGTCTCTTGTTTGTGTTTTTTCTTTTGTTGTTAGGGATTTTGGGAGCTCTCGAGGTCGCTGAAGTGGAGGCGATCGTCGCCTCAGACGGTCTATTTGCTTTGGTACCTGATTCTTCTAGCTGGGTGGCATTGGCTTCTTCGAAATCAGTCAGCGTACAGAGGGGGTTGCTTGGATCTAGGAATTCGGCTTCCTGAGCTTGCTGAAGCCTGTCTGCTAATATGAGGCTAAGGCTGGCCGGGTCGGCCTCGGAGGTGCTGTCGGTAATGAGAGAGGACTTTATAATGCTGGCGAGGGCTGGGTGGAGGACCATAGCCAGCTGGGGTATCACTCCTCTTACTGGAGATGCGACGGCGGGTGGGTGCACTGCGTCGGTCTTCTCGCGCTCTGCGGTAGTGAGTACGCCATGCTGAGGGCTCTCCAGGATGTCGATTGGAGGGGATGCTGTGAGGATGTCGAATTGGTTGCTGAGGAGGATGGTCGATGGCTCTTGTGGGGTGATGACTTCGTTTGAGGGAGGATGGAAGCAGGGGCCAGGAGTGTCGTCGTTGTCTTCAAAGTGGGAATGTGAGTTGGGTAGGGGGAGGATCGGGGAAGATGGTGTGATTAGAGTCTCCTTCGTGGATTGTGCCTTGTGGGAGGATTTCTTCTTAAGCTCTGGATATGCCCTGAAGCACAGCCGGGTGAGGTGGCCCTGGATCTGAGAGTGTTTGCAGAAAATAATGATGTTGTCGTACACCAGCGACCATATATGTGATATATATATATATATATATATATATATATATATATGCTACTAATATTTTTAATAGCTAAATTTCTGCTGCCTACTATATTCATCCCCTCCCCCCTCTAGAGTATAGTGCTTTACATCTCATTCTTACATTTGGTATCTACAATTGGTATCAGAGTAGGTGCTCCTTATAGATATATTATTACAAGTGCTCCTTATAGAGGTATTATTGCTCATACTAATTGCTCTTATAATTGGTATCAGAGCAAGAACTCTATTATTTGGCTTATCATCCTTTGAGCAGATCCTCATTATCAATTATTATATTCTGATTCTAATTGTTCCTATAATTGGTATCAGAGCGAGTTATAAAGGTAAAGAGAGGTAACATTGTTATTACTTTCTATGCATATAACTGTTGTTACATAGATCACTATATCATATATGACAAGTATGTACTTCACAACTGAAGAACAATCCACAAATAGATTTCCATTATTGATGGAACAAACTATAGTTATTGGAAAACACGAATGATCTTCTACCTGAAGTCTCTAGATTTTGACTTCTGGTCAATTATTGTCAATGGCTACAAAAAGTCTACTATCACTTCTATTCTCACATCCTCTATATTTAATAAGCCATATTATAGTTACACGGAGGAAGAGAAGAAGTTAGCTAGCCTTGATGCAAAGCTATGCATACATTTTATTGTGTTGTAGACATAAATGTATTCAATCTTATTACTACTTGCACAACATCTCATAAAATTTGGAAAGTTCTTGAAGCTACTTTTGAGTGCAGGTATGAAAGCATAGCTAGCAAATCCAGAGAGGAGGATAGTCTTCATAATGATGCAAATATGTGCATGATGGAACTAGGATTTAAGGTACAACACAATCCCTTGTACGAAGAAGAGCTTGTATGTGACAACTACAAGAATATAGGCCACATTCAAGAAGATTGTACTACTGGTAGAACGGAGAGTCACTGTAAACGATCAAATGAAGGAAGATTATCGTCTAACAAGTATGCTAGCTCGAGCATATGGTGTGAAAGCGAAGCAAGAGATTCTGAAGAAGAAGAAGAAGAAGAAGAAGAAGCAGAAGAGAGACCTCATCAAGTTACAAATTTATGCTCAATGGCATTATCTAACGAGGTAAAAAATAATTCTTTTTATGAAGAGAGTGAATTTTCTCATGATGAGTTATCTGATACTTTCAGTGATCTATTAGAAGAACACAAAAAAGTATTAGATATATATAAGCAAGCTAGAAAGGATATTCAATCCTATAAGCGTGAGAATGAAAAGCTTACTTGCTTATTGAATGATGCTAGAAATACTTTCCCTTCTGATAATTCTACTAAGATTTCCATACTTGAGTTTAGATTGTATGAGGCACTTGATTGCATTGAGAAAAGCACTCAAGAAAATGCTAAACTTAAAGAGGAATTAGAATCAGAAAAGAAGAAGTATTCTATTACTTTATGTAGAATTGATGCTCTTAATGCTAAATATGATGAGATCTGTGCTAACTCTAAAAAGTTAGAGATTAGACTGGAAAAGCAGGTATTACAACCTATTACTCAGTCTAACATAAGACACGTGACACATCACAAAGTCACACATAACAGATCTTTTATAAAGAAAGCAAGCAAAGCTAAAGCTTCACGCAACCATGCTTTCTATTACAAGTATCCACCTATGTCATATCACACCACTGCACGTTCTTATCTACTGCACTTAGCACTAATATTATTACTTTTTGTCATTATTGTGGTATGAATGGACACGTTTATAATCGTTGTCCGATTAAAAAAAAAGTTGATATGAACTTGTGCAAATGGGTTCCCAAAGCAAACAAATGTGGATCCAAGTATTGGATACCAAAGTCTTCACATAATATTTCAGGTGGAGCTACTTATGCTAAACCATAGAACCATGGAACATGTTGGTGGTTGCACAACTACAAAGGTCATCTTCCATGCAATTGCACCAACATAAGTGTGGTCACTTGAACCACTTTGGTAACATGCTAAATAATTTATTTTATGGTTTTATTTATAGAATCTAGCATGTTCTTTTTAATGTCTTGTTATTTGATATCTTTTAGTTGTTTATTATTTGAATCAATGTGAGATATAATTCTAGCATGGCTAGTTGTTTAGCTTTAATAATTAGTTCACACTAAATAGTCTTTTTTTATTAGTGTGACACATTCGTCTATGTATGCTCTTTACTATTAATCTTTATTCTTGAAGCATGCATACCACTGTAGTTCGTAGGATTATTCAAGTTCTATATTATTTTAAAAAGTAGTTTCAAACATGTGCTTATCTCATACTCTAGCTATTGATTACTTAAAACGAAATTATGTTCTTCTATTTATTAGCTTCTGCCTCAAAGCCACTTTTAATGATGTTTTTCTTGGCTTTTTGGTTGACATTTTGGATACATGACTCTTATTTAAATAATTTTTAGTATCTTGATCTTGATAAACCATTCTTTGGATTTTTAATTATTTTATATTTAGGGATTCTAGATTTCGATGTTGTTTGATGATACTGCATATATTCTTTTAAATATAAATTCTTAAAAGTAGAAATCATCTTAGGTACAAGCCGAAAGGTTCCTTCTGTCATACATGTGTAAATAGCCTGAAACGATACGGTGTACTAGTCTTCGGACTACCGCTAGCTGGAAACCGGCCCCTACAGCTAACCCGAAGTAATCAACACTTTATAGCCTTAAGATTTATTAAGGTCTATTTGCAACTAGTATCTAGTTCTGGATCCAAAGTACTGAACCCAGTCCCCTAGGTTCCAGAATACGTCAGCATATCTAGGTCCTACATTTTGATTTATAAATGTTTTATATTTTATTGTTACCCAATGATTTTGTAGCACATATGAATCAATGTAATTGATGCATCTTATATCGTATGCTACATTGTTCTAATATTTTTTTAAAAGTCCATAGAATATAATTGATTTCATATTGCACAAATTCTTCTTAAATTTTTGGTTATTAAAGAAGAGATTTATTATGGGTACAAGCCTACAAAGGGTCTGTCTGTCACTACGGCTACGGCCAAAGCTAAGCGGTACCTAAGTGTTCTCCGGTAAACCTCCGTTAGCTGGGATAGTACCCCTACAGCTAACCCAAGATTGATCAACGCTTTATAAACTAAAGATGTATTGTGATCTATTTTCAATTGTTATATGATGGATTTTGGATTTTAGCTTTGATGGATAATATTATTTAACTTTACAAAAGGTAACATATATTGATCTTCCATCGGTTAATGTTTATCATCTTTTGATATATTCATTTTCTTGTCACTCTATTCTATATTTAAACTTGATTTGATATTGTGACTACTTATTGAAATTATGTTCCTGTGATATGTTCTTTAGCGTTTGAGTAATATTCATGATACTCGTTTTATTAAGCTTTATTATTCTCTTCTTATTCAAGTTACTAACTGCCTATAGTAGTAACTCTTTGCGGGAGAGAAGTCATGCATATTGAATTTTTCTCTTTCAAAGTGTTTCTTCTCTTTAATCCTACGATTATCAGATGGACATCGTGCAACGGCTTTAAAAGGGAACAAATGAACTTTGATAAGAAGACCTAATATTTTTTGAATTAGTTTCCTACTTTTAAAAATATATCTCTGAATTTATTTTTAAAATTTTGTTCATACTATTTTTTTAATATAGCCATGTAAAGGTGGAGCAGTTAATTCATACTATTTTTTTAAATTTCTTCATAATATTTTTTAAATTTCATACTTCTTTCTCCATACTAGCACAAAGCAGCCACATCAACATTAATCGTTGCAGCAAATCGACGACGTGCCACCACCTGGGCGTCGGTGCGCCACCGCCACGTCTGTCGGTATGTTCCTTTTCTGTATGCTCACCCATACCTGGGGCAGTTACACTAGGTATAGAAGTCACAGTGACACCAGTGGCATAGAGCTAAACTACGACAGCAACTCCTAGCCGCCGTCGGGCATACACGACAGACGCCTACAACAGTAGCAGCGACAGCAGCGGCCAGTAACATTAGCAGCAGCAGCAACAGTGTGGCAGCACCGACACAGGACCACGCCCGTAGCCCCCACGGGCCCTGCCAAACCTCCCCGGTCAGCCGTTGTCCTCCCCGACGCGTGATACGGACGATTTGGGTGTTTGGTACGAAATCCCGACGTAACGCGCGAGATTTAAACTCAGAATTGGTACTACGTCGCAGCAACTTTGGACGTATTTTTTGGACAATCTGACCATTGGATCGTCGATCCGATTCTTCCGTCTCAATCTTGGTATATACCCCTTCGATCACCTATATTTTAAACCGTAAATTTGACCGTTTGATAGATCAAAATTGGCCACCAAGTTGACCATTTAAAAATATTTATTTTTGGACAGTTTCGTGGAGCCAACTTCGCGGATTCGTTTCTCTCTCGTCGATGCTCCGGAGGATTAACCACCAACTCTGATGCATCACCTTCATGCCATAAAAATTTTAATTTTATGCAATGTCGTTTGTTTGGTTGAAATTGACACCAAAGGTGGCCTCTCGAAATCGTAATTTCCTATATGTAAAATTATAATTTTGAACCCAGGACATCGGATTCCAAATCTGAACCACCATTGGACTCGTGGCATTGTTCTGGCCAAGATTAAAATATAATTTGTCAAATTTGGACAACCTTTGTCTTGGCATATTTTTTGGTGCAAAGCGGGTCCAACGACGGACTCCGTTTTGACCCCAAAATTACAATTTTTCCCCTGTGTCCAGAATTGGACTTATTGGTAGCCTATCCTAGCTATTTTTTTTATTCCAGAAATGTTGACAATTTCTGTTTCAGCATCCGAAGATATTTACGGGAGTTCCACCCTTACTACTTTATTTGGATTGACGAGTTCACTTGCAGGACGTCGTTGAATCATCGTGCCACCTTCAGGCAAGATACCTTGCTACCTCTCTTGCACTATTTAAATACATGGTTTGTTGTTGGGCATAGGAATAGATGTGTTAGTGGTGTGCATCCAAGTGTGACTTGGGTGCTATCTATGGTATCATCGATATGATAGTGCGTGTGTGACTTAGAGGTTAGAAGACTCTCTCGATTAGCAATGGAGTTATTTTCGATGACTTCTATGACTTGACACATCTCATAACAAGGCACTTTGAGTGAGTTTAAATTGTGTTGGCAAGAGCCTACGTATTTGGCTAGCTACCAATACGGGCAGGTCGTATGACGGTTCATATATTGATTAGAGTGAGTCTAGATAGAGACTTGCATAGTGATGTGGAATGTCAGCAGGACACAGAAGGGAAAGACTATTAGTAGGCATATAGAACAAACACTTGCATATCAGCCTCAGTGTTCCATGTTATAGGCTATACTAGTGGATATATCCGGCAGCAGCCATAGACTAGCATCCAGTACGGTCGAGAAAGTATGCTTGTATATATTTCTGCATTAGTTGACGCTAATGCTACTCCCTTACCGACCCATATGGCCCAAAGTAGTCTTCGACATACATTCACATAGTTGGTTATATTACCCAAATATGATTTAGTTCATATTATGGCGTAGGGTAGTATCTTGTCACGAAATAGTGTACCACCACTTGTCCTTGTTTGGTTGTAGGGTGGTTTACTGCTTTAATGGTGAGATACTGGACCGTGTTATGATTCGATCTATTTATTCATGTATTTATTTCAGTTCATGTTGTTGCTTGTACTTTTGTATCTTATTACGTCCCTTTGAGGACCTGGCGATCTCTCTAGATGTTAGTTGGACTTCCGGTATGAAGTTATCGTGATGTGTTCTGCAGAATTCAGGTATTGTTGCTAGTATTTCTTATTATCACTTTCGCGTACTTTATACTATTTATTTCTGTATTTGCTGTCATAGCCTAGTTTTACTGGACCTCTATTATTCTTTGGCTCCATTCCAAACATATAGGTTGATGGGCTGCAGACCATGACATATATTGTTTGTTCTTGATTTTGTTCATTATTGTGGATTGAGACATAGTTGAGATAGATTAATTAGCATATGTTAGAATACTATTTAGCGTACTACGATTAGGATAAGTCTATTAAATTGGAAATACTTATTCTAGCCGTACAGCCGGTATAATCATGTCTTGGGTTCCTATATACATTGGAACTGGGACGTGACATATTTTTGTGGTGGCCCATGCAGGTCAAGTTAGCCGTTTCGGTTACGTTACTGTACCGAATGGACATGTGATAGGATAATAGGAACTCAATTCACAACTGCTTTGAAAACTCTTTTGAATTTATTCATCGTCTTTGGAACTCGAATTTGCAGTCGATCAACTTCCTTGACCTCCTTCTTTTGGATTCTCGTCACTCCCTCTTTTGGAAGGACGTACGCTCATGCTTGGTGAACCATCTACTCCATCACTGGATACTACATAGCTGATTGAATTACAAGAAAATATTTATTAAGGAAGTATTTGATAGGTACCTCTATTAGGTAGACCGAACTGCTCGGATGGATAATATAGGATTCTCAACGACAACCTAACTCTAGCGAAAGATTTTAGAATCAGTGGATTACAACCCTTCTACCCTTATCTATGTTAGATAAAGATGTTTGGAGGAATTAGAAGGAACATATAGTAGGATTTTATATATTAGTTGCAGTTTCCCACTAGAAGTGATAATCACCCAGGGAAGGCTGGTTGGAAGGGGCCAAAGGGTCTCGTTATGAATAGAATGATGAAGCGAGCATCTGCTAGCGTTAACTTCCACCTTTACTTAATAGATAGGTGTAGAATGGGTAAGCATATTCGTGAGTGCTAGATGGCAGATTAAAAAGAGCCAATTGTAATCTATCATTTATAGGTTGATAAGTAATCTATGAAAGTATGGCTTAGCGTTTAAGAAATAGATTTAGTATTTATATCCTTTGCGATTAAACCTACCTAGAGACTCGAGGGTGATATTGGAAACCTTACCTTAAGAAGGCCGGTGGATCATACACATTAATATAGGATAATAGGAATCCTAAACACCTTATAGATAGAACTGTAGTGTTGACTAAGTTACATGAAGTGGTCATGAAAGTAGCCCTATGTATAGGTAATAGAGATCAAAGAGGGCTAGGACCTAGCTGACTACATTCTCAGTGTGTGATACCCTGTTAGTGAAGGTAACCTCTGAGAAGACCATGCCACGGAAGTGAGCAAAGAGATTAGAGATAGGAAGTCCTAGGGTGTTATAAGTTAGGTCATGACCTTAAGAGATTCATTAGCAATAATATCGAAAATTAAATTCTATCCTAGGAAACCTTGTTAGAAAAGCCAACATTCTAGTAGGATTGGAAGCTCGATACCCTTCGTCTGACTGATCATCTGAAGCTCATGATTATTCTAGAACCTCAGGTAGGGTTTGTCCTTGATCAGGTCACTGCCCCTTCAATGAAGAATTGGTTTTACGAATTTTCGTCTCTATATTTTGTTATAACTAGTCACCTCATTTAAGTGAATGAGTATAGCCTATATTCCTATCCTATGTCGATCCATACAAGGGATAAATCTTTACTCCTCTGTACCTCCGTAAATATAACATTCATATCATGGTAGCGACCAGTCCTTACCTACTCAAATTTTCTTGATCAAGTCACTATGACTTAATGCTCCTTACGTATAGTCATCTTGACTTCTTCTAAGAATGACTTCCTTATCCTTTTATGTAGTGCTATCATTTAGTTCCGATAACCTAAGGTTCCATAGTAGCGCGATTGTAGGGCCTCACAAATTTCAGGGTTTCCCTATATTTGCGAGTGATTGGGATAATCTTCATTCCAAATAAGCTAATAAGTTAATAGTTCATGACACCCACTCTCTACTTAGACCATTTGTTGTCCGCTACTGTGCCTTTGATATTTGGAGCGCAAAACTAGCTGTTACCTTTAAACAAATTTTATATATATGACCTAGACGATTCCACCTTCAATTATGCCTATCAAGTCCCACTCAAACGTGTCTTCTTGTGCATTATTTTTAAGGCATAACATTCGGGCCTAGGGTCTCAACCTTAGCCACTCCCGTGATACCATTGACCATTCCAACCTCAATAGGAGGCTTGACCTTGACCCAACCCTTTTGACCCACTATACGATTTTAGAGGCCAGGATGTTAAACTTGGTGATGGATATAGCGCCTCAAGAAAACAGGACTCCATTGTGATAGATTTTAGGGAGTTTGTTAGGAACAGAATGCCTTAGTAAGATATATATTTATGGCTGGGCCTAAAACTGTGAAGAACCACTATTTATAAAATTCTTCATTTGAAGAAGATATGATCCTATGCTTCATGAGGCTAGGTAAATAGCTATGGTGGGTAGAAATTTTGTGATACTTCCCCAAGAAATAAGTTAGGTGTACTACGGTATGAAGCCTAACCCTAACCAACAACCCTAGAAATTAAGAGACTAAATCTTGCTACCTTTGGCCTAAGATGGGGCTTAGATTAGAAACACTAGAGGAATTATTATCTGACAATGTAGAAGCATGGAAATTCATGCGCCCAGAAGCCAAGTTCTGGAAGGTGCATCAGTATGCGCTGCAAAAGACATACGCCAGAGAACAGAACAGAGTTGGCGCATCATAAAAAGATAGCAGATAAAAGCGCTTGAAAAGAAGATTTTTATTATGAAAATCTATTACATGGCTTTTTTATTACATGGAAAGTCTTATATAACGTACTCTAAACTCTACTGATAGGCGCATCACATTTTACGTCTTAGCACAAGCGCATCTCTTTCTCGTCACGAGTGAATCACTTCCTCGTCAAGGGCGCATCACTTCCTCGTCTCAGCACAAGCGCATCCCCACCCGAAGCAGTTATTGAGCAGAACGTGGGTTAGCAATCAATCCAAACCCGGTACTCAATATTTTGGCATTTGATATTGTTTCGAAGAAGAACACTGCCAGTAAGGTACACGAGCATGAACTGCTCTGTCCATAGCTAACTTGGCGAATCTCAGTAATCTGGTGGAGTTCGTCGTCAAAATTGAAGCTTCTTTCAACGAGGAGATCCACAACCCACAGCCTACCAACTCGCCAAGGAGGAGGCTCATGGCCATCGAAAGCCAAGTTCATTTTTAACATGAAGTCGGGTGGAACGAAAATGAGCAAGTTCTTCTCTCTTCAAAATATAGATACCAATTGTCAGAATGAGATGTAAAGCACTATACTCTAGAAGGGGGTGAATAGAGTAGGCAGCAAAAATTTAGCTATTAAAAATTTTAGTAGCAAGATCACATAATATACATATATATATCACAGATATGTAAATGAAAAGTAGAGAGCAGAGAGCAAACGCAAATGCTAGGATCTATTCTGGTTTCCCTCTTGTGAGGACTTGTCTAGTCGGAAGAACTCTAACTTCCAGTTGAATCCACTATGGAAAAACGTCGCAAGTTTTCATCCGAAGTCCTTGCAACTTCTACAACGCGAGCTTTGATCCGAAGTACTCGACCAACTTCAATTGTGAAGTGTCTGTCTTCAATCAAGCCTCTGATTACAATCACTCTGAAATTTCTAGACCGTACCGCATTGGCAAATCGACTATAGGATTGTAACTGGCATAGGATTAGAAAATGAATAGCTCAGAACACTTTGGAAGAACGTATTAAGTTTAGAGAAAAAAGAGAGGTGTGTTGAAATGAGGAAAATTCTTCTTTATTTATAGTTTTTCCAAAGGGACAATTCGGACAGAATTCTTTAAGAGAATCTCGGCAAATAGTCGTTGCATCCGTAACTGCGGGATGACCAAGTTCAAGATCCAACGGGCACTAACCGAACTCGGGCAGAATTCGGACCGAACTCGGGCCGAATTCTCCTGGGGTCCAGAGTTTGATTTTTAGGATTTTTGCAAATCGAATTTTGGTCTTTTTGAAAAGTTTAAGCAGTTTAGGAGATTTTTGTAAAATGGACTATTTTCAAAACAAAGGATATTTTGAAAATATTTTGGGATAGCCTATTTGCGAGTATGACGTAGTATACATCGTATTCCTAGACTCAATAAATATAAAAAATATATTGATAAAATAGAAAAACCAATAGCACTTTGATGACACCTTTCTTCTGATATTTGAGCAGACCTGAAGATGCTTTTTTCCTTGACGGAGGTCGTCCAAAGATAAATAGATCTGGACACCCCGATGCGAGGCCCTGGATAGGTTGTTGGGCGGTTCAGAGAAATCTCCTTGTATAACGCCGTCTTTGGCCCATTAATAATTCTCCATTGCATATGTCCTAATTTGATCATGTTTGATCATGCTTACTGCATGTCTGCAAATACATGTTAGACGAACAAAATATTATACAATAGCAAATAAGATAAAATTTTGTGAATAGTAGGACAATGCTAAGTTTAAGTAGCAACATGATTGTGATTACATGAATATTAGTGATGTCATTATGTTAAACTTAATTGATTAGCCATATTCAAAAATATGACATAATCATTAGGCTAACAGTCTCTCCCTTTTTATTATGGCAAATAAGTTAAGTTTAAGATAGATACGATAGAGGCATGTATCACTAATATACAAATATTACTAATAAATATACACATATTACTAAAATATTGTGTGTCTTAAACTTATTTCTCTCCCTTTGAAATGATCAAAAAAAATAAGCTCCCCCGTAATAAGAGATAAAACGAACTCAAGCATAAGTAAAGGAGGAAGGCAAAAATAATCATGATCAAAGATTAAAAGAACAGTGTAATGACAAGTTTTAGATAATTACATAAAATAGAAAAATATGTCAAAACACAATATAGTTGGTTGATTGTTAACAAAGAAAACTGAAATCATACAATACATAGTTTACCAACTAGAAATCCAACTGACATTTGTAGAAGCATAGAAAAGAATAAAGAAAGATCCATGCGGCTAAGGATGCCCATGCGGCTGAGAGAGCACATGCGGCTCAGGGATCCATGCGGCTCGAATAGTTCCATGCGGCTCAGAGAGGAGCCACGTGGCCTGCAACAGCTCTTTCTTTTGTCCTTTACTGTATTAAATGCCTTGACGGCTGACAGCTCTGACAAATGACAGCTCTGACGTGCGATAATGGCTCCGTCATAATGGCAGATTCCTAGAGAAACGAAGGAGATCTCTGACACAATCCCCCGAAACCCAGAAACCTTCATGTGTCCTTGACATGTGGACAGTCACATGCGGCTCAAACAGAGACCACCCCATGTGGCTTAGGCCAAAGCTATCCCATGCGGCTCACGAGAACTACCCCATGCGGCTCTAGCAGAGGCTACCCCATGCGGCCCACGAGGACTATCTCCATGCGGCTCATAAGGACTATCTCCATGCGGCTCACGAAGAAAGCACCCATCATGCGGTCACCTACGCTCATGCGTCTCAGATCACCACCATGTGGTTCAAATGTTCAGGGGCCACTCCCAAGCAGCCTTGATACGTGGCCAGCCTTATGCGGCTCAATGGGGGGCATTCCTCATACGGCTCAGATTTTCTAAGTGGCTCGCGGTTAAGACACGTGGCATGATAATGGGATACATGGCATCAAATTGACCGAAATCCATCAACAAATCCCAATAAAACTTTGGGATCAAATCAGATCATTTGTAATCAAGCAAGTCAATGACACGTGGCTGGAAATCCGAGATTGGCATAACTAATCACGGGGATTTATGTCAATCATCATTAATTACCCACAAAGATTTGATGCAATCACATTAATTGCCCAGATCTATTATATTCAAGATGAGCGGCCCAGATTCATTGATCCTTAGCTGCCGACTTTTGAGAAGGGCAATCATTACAAACCCTAATGATGCCCCCCACTCGTATAAATAGCAAGGTGCCATTCCCTTGCAACAGACGCAGAGAGAGAGACAGACATAGACAAGCAGAGAGAAGAGAGCAGGGAGAGAGAGAGCACACCCCCCTCGGATCCAGAGAGAACAAAAAGTGTATTTCTTCATCAACGCCAAGTACTTCTTCTACAGAGCCAAGGCTGCACCCGATCGTCCAAAGAGTAAGGCAAAGCTTCCGTCGCTTTCCCGAGCCTCTACCGTCACCCTCCAGAATCTAAAATAAATAATTGTACTTAGATTGTTGTACCTAGGTTTTCGTCCCTAGGCTTTCTTTGTACAAGCGAGTTTGTATTGTGAGTCTAAGTTCAGTCCTCCGATAATTGTTCTATTCTTTTACAATCAATGGCAAACACGATGGCGACTCTGCTGGGGACAAACTTCTCTAAGGCTGAGGAGCTGGTGACACAATCGGATGCAGCCAAACTTGGCTCCACGCAACAGAAGATGGTCGTCCGCTTCGACCAACAGGCGTTTGAAGAAATGCTCTCTGAGGGAAGCGCTGGCCCGGTCCAGAAGCGATCCCGCACAAAGAAAGCTCGCAGCGAGTGGAGGCCAAAGTTATTTGCTCCTCCCTAAGCTCTGGACGGAGTACTCTCTGCTGCCCAAGGCGGCGAAGGCGACTCTCATGCGGCCCCACTTTAAGCCATAGAGGACTCTGCTGTCCCCAAGTACGGCAGAGAAAAGTACTACGATGCTGGACTTGCAGAGGCAAAGAGCGATCCTATGTGCTCCAGGAAGAAACCAAACAAGGGCACTAGCCGCAGAACGAAGACTCATGTGGCCAAGATCGCCAGCCGCATGCATGATGACCATGCGGCTGAGACTGCTAGCCAAATGCATAATACTCATGCGGCCATGATTTCCAGCCGCATGAAGAACACTCATGCGGCCAGGATTTCCAACCGCATGGAGAAGACCTATGCGGCTACGCCTGCCTGCCGCATGAAGATCATTGATTCCACCCGCATGACGCCTACTCCACGCGGCTCTGTCTTCGACCGCCTCTCCTAAGGTCCTGATCTCTTGTGCTCCCAAGAAGACATGTCTGACTCTCTCCAGCACCACTTAGACTCTTCCTACTATGTGCCCTCACGCACTAGAGTGAAAAAGTCTAGGGCAGCACGAGCTTGGCAAGCTCGGTCCGCTGATCCGACCTCTGACCATCCGAGCGTCCCACATACTGTTATGCGGGCCTCTGATGGAAAGTTGTACAGAACCACTCGAGTCCAGCCCCCAGCGACAAACGGACAGAAAGGTTCCCAAAAGTCTCCCAAAATCCAGGGAGCAAACATGGTCGATCCGGACCCATCTGACTTGCGTGAGGCCATCCTCCACAAACACAAGGAAAGATAAGGTGCCTCGGGGTGCAAAGAGTCCTCCCACAGACGTCACTGCACCCAAGTCATCGTCAACTGTTGTTGCAATAACGTGACGGTACGAGAAGACCGGCAATCCGTCTTTTAAAGACTACAACAACCATGTTCAGAGGATGAGGCACCTCACGTCGTCTCCTGCAACTATACTCAGAAAATCCCCGTCGATGGGAGAGGAAAGAAGACCAATGTTCCCAGCCCGAAGATTTCAACCACTATGACTAAAAGACTATCGTCTAAACGGGGGCCCACCACCGGAGTTTTCCAAAGAACCCGTTCAAAGACGAAATCTGCTACAGTGGAAGATTCATCGTCCACACCACTGGAGGTTGCTGGGACTGGGGGTAGCACTCCTCAGAACATCCACAATAATCCGATGTTCCAAGGAGATGAGCCCGAGGAAACAACTCCCCCATCAGATACAGCAAGGGCCGACGTCCCCGAGGACATCCACGACTCCCAAGATGAAGCAGACTCTGAAGCTGGGGGTACTATCCCTTCTGAGTCTGAACTAGAGGAGAATATTCCCACATATCTCGATGACTTCTCGCTACAGGGGTATGATTCGGAGGGCACGTCCTCCACCGTTCCTTCCATATCCCCTCATGTAAAGACGGTGTTCATGACGGACAGCAACCAAGGTGGTTCCAGTGATCGCTAACACATCGACACTCTGGAGGCCATACTGCATGCCTTGGTCAAGTCTGTAGACGAGATCAAAGCGGCCCTTCCAACTCTCCAAGGAGGGATGCCTGGCCAAACAAGCGCAGATCCCGCGGTCAATGCGGACTCGAACTCAGCGGCACCGAACTCGGGCAACAATCCTCTTGAAATGATGGCCCCTACCGATGTGGATGAGGCCATAGAAGCAAGAAGAGAGGTCCAGGAGCTCCGATCCATGTTCTACGCTCGAGAAACCTCTCAAGACCTTAGAATACGGCAACCATATCCTGCTACATGGAGGGATGTCCCCTTCCTACCAAGATATAAGCTGTTCAATATCAATCCTTATGATGGCAAGACCTCCGCAAGTCGGTACATCACTTACTTCGAGGTCACCACCGACCATTTGCCCCATGACGATGCCATCCTTACATGATTATTCATCGGGGCATTGGAAGGAGTCGCCTTCGACTGGTATCGCAACCTGTCGGACAATTGTATCCACTCCTTCGCCAGCTTCAAACGCATGTTCCTGGAAAGATTTTACGAAGTAGGACAGGACATCATGATGTCCACCCTCATGGACGTCGTCCAAGGGGAGAAAGAGCTGACAAGGAACTATATTGAGCGGTTTTGCCAAACCGCAATGAAGCTGCCGTCTGGTAACCCGGATTCCTCCTTAATTGAAATTTACCAAAAGTGACTGCTTCAACAATCAGCCTCTGGATGGGCGAAAGTCAATTCAAGGACTGGAAGACGTTTATCATCAATGCCACAAGCGTCGAAGAACGATTGAAGAAGGCTCGCCAACTGGGATTGCACATCTCAGAGGGAGAAGACAAGGGCAGGCGTCCTAATGCCAACACCAACAATGGGGGCAGCTCCACCAACAATCGGGACAACAAGGGAAAGCAGGCTGTGGTGGCCGACACAGCACAGAAACCTGAGCCAAAATTGGCAGACAAGCAATGGCCACAAATGACCTACTCCTTCGAAGACGGCCACGTCAAGCCCATCTTGGACATGCTCATACAAGGAGACAGAATTCAGCTCCCTCCACCAAGACGGGAACCCCGATCGGTAGAAATGGAGAGCCCAAAGTACTGCCATTACCACCGCTACGTCTACCATACTATACACGACTGCTACCAACTGAAACGGTGCATCCAACATCTCATCGATTCGAACGCTCTGGCCATCGATTTCGAAGAGATAACTGTGGCAGCCAATATGATATCAGTACAATTTGGCAGCTTACCTCCAACAGAGACTCAAGACGGTGTGATCCCATCCCTCTGGCGACAATGGAGATTGCTAATCTTCTACCTCCTCGGGATCAGGCTGTTGGTCTAGTGCCCCTCACCACATCACGAGGGGAGGTCATGTGGGTCCATCCAGACTTGGTATCTAAAGTGACTCAGTCCACACCATCTTCCATTCGCAAGAAGAAGAGTGGAAAAGTCAGATCCTGCCGCACAACCTCGACAGATATCGAAGAAGTCACAGCCGTCGTCACTCGGTCTGGGGCACAATCCCAACCTGTGGTTGATAACTCGGCTGAAGATCATCAGTCCGCTACAACTGACGCTCCGGGACCTTCTCAGCCTCCGACGACCGACAAGCCTAGGCCGAAGGAGACTCGCTTTGACAAATTCCTCCGAAAAGAGGCACCGCAGGGGCTGGAGAAGCCCTACAACTTCGACATCTTAGCGCAATTGGCCAACACACCGGCCAAGTTGTCATTATACGAGCTTCTGAGACTCTCAAAGGATGTTCGCACGGCTTTGAGCGATGCACTCCAAAATGTCGACGCGTACCTGGCTCAGGTCAACCTCACGGGTGAGAACCCACCTGCAGATCTCCAAGACAGCGCTTGTACGGGAGCGATGCCCAACATTATCTTCACTCCGCAGGATATGCTCATCAAAACCAACCTGCATGATTGCCCGTTATATTACACTGGATACATCGGCGACGTAAAGGTGGATCGGATGCACATTGATCCTGGTTCTTCCATAAGCATCATCCCGAAGGGTCTGTTACATCATCTCTGCATTCCCATGCATCGTCTGACGCCAACAAGCACCGCCATCAGCGGTTTCAATTCGGGCAGGAGCTACCCAATTGGGAAGATTCGTCTGAAGTGCCAAATTGGCGATCTCCAGTCGGAAGTCACCTGTTACGTCATAGATACAGACACTTCTTACAACATCCTCTTGGGGTGCCCTTGGATACACGATTATATGATTGTGCCTTCCACGCTGCACCAATGCTTCAAGTATGTCGACAAATACGGCTTTGTGAGGACAGAATTTGCTGACATCGATCCTTTCAAAGGAGTCGAATCCTACTATTCGGATTCATGCTTATACGAAGTCGAAGAGGCACCTGGATGAAGATGTACAGGCTCGAAATGAGACGGCCTCAGGATCAGAAGAACCTCTGACAATCCACCTCCAAGCTCGCAAACCTGGCAGATCCTCACCCCTTACAGCCACTCTGCGTAAGGATACAATCAGCCTCTCGGCACAAGAAGAGCAAATGATAATCTGGCTGCCAAGGTCCGGCCAAGTGCCAAGACCCACAACAGAGCTACTAACGATCAGACTGCCTAGAGTTGGCCAGCCACAAATGGAGAAGCTTAATCCCTCCGACAAGCCAATGACGATACGCCTTTCCAAGAAGAGTCGTCACTCCGATACAAAGTCTGGGGCTTCTAGCGAGCCAATAACTCCCCGCCCAGCATCAGGTGCCAAACTGGGGGTCACTAGTTTGCCAACAACTCCACGCTCGGCTCCACCAAGTATGTGGCTGCCCACACTGATGTTCCCTCCGCAGATGATGTAATCCCGCTAGAAAAGATACCTTACTTCATCAATAAAGGGCTATCTTTGAACTACCTCGAGCTTAATAAGCTTTGTACAATGTATGCTATGGAACACGATATAGGCACTCACCTACACACACAGGTGACGAATGTTTACACCGTAAACCAGCTTATCTTAGTAGAAGACGCTTACCGCATAATCGATGGAGGGGACCATCCAATCATCTTCGGCCGGAAGGACGACCCGCAGCCTTTTACCATAAAGAAGGTCGATCTCGAATCAGATGCCGGAAGACTGCCTCTTTACCTATATAGCCCCCAATCTAAATATCTCATGCAAAAACAGGGGTATGATCTGGAAACTATGCCAGGTTTGAACTACGGTACTGGTCGACGATTACCTTTGAAGCCGCCAGTCCCGGCTAGGAAACCGCAAGACTACTACAACAAAACCAGATGTGGGCTAGGTTATGTCACAACCGCGACAACCCCTGAAAGCTCAGACGAAGAATGTGACTGGTATTCACATTCAACCGAGTCACCAACTTCTGATTCGGATACCAGCATCGTAGACGTATTCAGACAAGTTCTGTCAGTCAACATGGCATTCGTCGACACTTACGAAGAAGATAAAGACATTCCTGAAATCCTCAAGTTAGAGCCATGGGCCCAACAGTTGGATGCACAATAGAAAAAGCGGTTCAAACAGAGAGAACTTCCTACTGAAGATGAGGTCATACAAGTGGATCTCGGCAGCGAATCTTCTCCAAAACCGATCTTCGTCAGTAAAAGTCTAATAGACGAAGAGCGAGAATCGCTGCTGGAACTTGTCAAAGAATATATTGATGTGTTCGCCTGGAGCTATGAAGACATGCCAGGACTAAACCCCGAGGTTGCCCTTCACAAGCTCAACATTCGGCCAGATGCCAAGCCGGTCAAACAACAACAGCGACGCTTCCGTCCGGGCATCATGGATGCGATCGAAGTCGAAGTCAACAAACTGATAGCCAGCGGCTTTATTCGTGAGGAACAACATCCGGATTAGGTCGCCAACATAGTACCACTCCTCAAGAAGAATGACAAGATTCGAATCTGCATCGACTTCCGTAATCTGAACGTGGCATGTCCCAAAGATGAATTCCCCCTCCCTATCACAGACATCATGATCGACAACACATGCAGCTTCGAACGTATGTCATTCATGGATGGCTTCTCGGGGTACAACCAAATCAAGATGTCTCCTGACGACGAAAAGCATACATCATTCCGAACACCGATTGGCACATAATGCTACACAGTCATGCCTTTCGATTTAAAGAATGCTGCCGCCACATATCAAAGAGCCATGAGTATCATCTTCAGAGACCACTTACGCAAGACGGTAGAGTGCTATGTTGACGACATCGTCGTCAAGAGTTGTTGTAAGGGAGACCATCTCCAGGATCTGAGGACGATATTCGATCTGATGCGAGCACACAACCTAAAGATGAATCCCACAAAATACTTCTTGGGCGTATCCAGCGAAAAGTTCTTGGGTTTTGTCATCACCGCCCAGGGTATCCACGTAGACCCTGAGAAGGCAAAGGCAATCATGGAGATGGGACCCCCGAGAAATCTCTGAGAACTTCGAGGCCTCCAAACGAGGCTAGATTACATCAGGAGGTTCATTTCTAACCTCTCTGGGCGGTGTCGGCCATTCACCTATCTCATGAAGAAAGGCATCTCGTTCATATGGGATAAAGAATGCCAACGTGCCTTCGACAGCATCAAAGAATATTTATCGAACCCTCCAGTCCTGGTGGCCCCGGTTGCTGAAAAACCATTCCTGCTCTACGTACGGGCAATGGAGCATTCCTTCGGCGCTCTGCTAGCACAAAACAACGATACGGGCCATGAACAAGCCATATATTACCAGCCGAATGATGATTGGGCCAGAGCACCGATACACCGCCGTGGAGAAGGAATGCCTCGCCCAGGTGTTCGCCATTCAGAAGACGCGGCACTATGTCACAGGACAAACCATACATGTGATCTCACGAGTCAACCCTCTCAGGGTCCTCATGACTAAACCAGGGGCACTCAGCTCTCGCCTCGCTACATGGGCAATATTGCTGTCCCCCTATCATATGATTTTCGTCCCGCAAAAGGATGTTAAAGGTCAAGCTCTGGCAGACTTTTTAGTAGCCCACCCAGGCTCGGAGTCGTCCAGAATATATGAAAAAAATCCCAGATGAGGTTGCCGACTCGCATGCAACCTCTCACGATGATATATGGCAAATGTTCTTTGACGGCGCCTCAAGGACCGGACCTAAGGGCAACATCGTCGTCGGAGTCGGGGTGGTGCTGGTTTCTTCTTCCGGATTGGTGATCAATCGTACTTACTCTCTCACAGAGCCCTGCCCTAACAATGTGGCCGAGTACAACACTTTGGTCATTGGCCTCCAACTTACAAGAGAGCTGGAGGTAGAATATCTTGAAGCATACGGAAATTTACAGTTAATCGTCAATTAGATCCGAGGTTCATATAAAGTCCGCCATGAAGACATGATCCCCTATCATCAAATAGCAATCAACATCATCTCGTCGTTCGAGGGGTTCTTCATCGAACACGTTCTCAGACTCCAAAACATTGAAGCCGATGCCTTAGCAGGCCTTGCCGCTTCTCTAGCAGTGCAAAATCGTACTCATCATTCGGTTGATATAATAGGCCACGAACTGGTCTGTCCCAAGAACAACATTCAATTCGTGGCGAGTTATTCTGCTCAGACGATCGACGAAGCGCCAGATTGGAGACAACCATTTATAGATTTTGTAGTCTACGACATCCTGCCCGCGAACCCAAAGGAAGCACTTCCATCAGAAGGCGTTCTCTCAAATTCTTCTACGATACAGAGACGAAAATGCTGTATCGGCGATCCTACGATGGGCTATTGCTTCGGTGTCTGTCAAATACAGAAGCCAAAGAAGCCGTACACGAAGCTCATGACGGTGTCTACGGGGCCCATCAGCCTGGTCCTAAATTGCAAGACCGTCTTTGCCGAATGGGCTACTATTGGCCCACGATGGTAGCAGATGCGATAGACTATGCAAGAAAGTGCAAACCCTGCCAAGTCCATGCGGACTTCATCCACCAACTATCCGAATTTCTACATCTGACAGTGGCGTCCTGGCCATTCGAAGCATGGGGAATGGAATATCATCGGTCCGATCGCTCCACCTTCTTCCCGAGGACATCGCTTCATACTCGCAATCACGGATTACTTCTCCAAATGGGCAAAAGCTGTCCCGCTTGTAGAAGTAAAAAATTCAAACGTGATCAGCTTCCTCACGCATCACGTCATCTATCGCTTCGGACTGTCCCGAAGGATCATCCATGATAATGGTCTGCAGTTTGCAAGCGACGCCTTCTTTCGGTTTTGTGACAAGCACCGTATCCAGAATGAGTGAGGAAGTCCTCCCGTTGGAAACTCAATTATCCTTACTCCGCTTTGCCCTTACTTACCAATTGACGATGGATGATAACTACCGTCGCCGACTACAAGAATTGGAGGCCTTAGATGAAAAGCACCTCCTGGCTCAGCAACGGATTGAGCTATACCAAGCACGCATCTCCGGAGCCTTCAACAAGAAGGTTAAAATCAGAACATTCCAAGTGGGCGATCTCGTTCTGGCAGTCCGGAGGCCGATGGTCATGACTCACAAAACCGTCGGCAAATTCCAGCCAAAATGGAAAGGTCTATTTATCATTGAGGTCGTATTCTCCAACGGTGCTTACCGCCTCACAAAACAAAACGAAGACTTGCTCATGTTGCCCGTCAACGGCAAGTTCCTGAAGAAATATTATGTCTAAACAACATTTTTAGATCATCGAGTCATGTACCCGCCGGTACCGCTGAACTCATAACATATTTTCCAGATTGTTGAGTTACGTACCCGCTGGTACCGCTGAACTCTTATTCTAAAATTCTAGACTATTGAGTTATGTACCCACCGGTACCGCTAAACTCATATTCACAATCCCAAATTATTGAGTCATGTACCCACCGGTACCGCTGAACTCACATTCATAATCCCAGATTATTGAGTCATGTACCCGTTGATACCGCTGAACTCATATCCACAAAATTCCTGACTATTGAGTTATGTACCCGCTGGTGCTGCTGAACTCACATCCACAATACTCCAGATTATCGAGTTATGTACCTGCAGGTGCCTCTGAACTCATATTTCGATCACTCTTTCAGATAGTAAGTCATGTATGACCATACCTATGAACACTCTTCCTGAAGGAGATCCTCCCTCATGATCTACTACCCGCACTTCTAGTGCAAAAAAAGGGTAACAGATCCACAAATTTCTAAAACGGCCACGTCGATGTTACCTCTGAGTCGTTTCACTTCCGCCAAAAACAAATCACCCCTTTACCTAGAACTTCCATGTCCTCATTACCTCTGAGTCGTCCTATGTACCCTCCTTCATTGAGCCCACTCCTGCCATGTCCTCACTACCTCTAAGTGGGAAGGCTCCATCGAAGAAACCTTCATGCTTGCCATGTCTTCATTACCTCTGAGTAAGTATGTTGATTCCCTTTCGACTTATTATCCGTACCCACAACCGGAGTACGCCAAGGATAATAGGTCCACAAATATCCTCCGTTGAGTCCACTCCTGCCATGTCCTTATTACCTCTGAGTAGGAAGACTCCACGATAAAACCCTCATACTTGCCACGTCCTCATTACCTCTGAGTAAGTATGTTGGTTCCCTTTTTCATCCTGTTATCCGTATCCTAAGACAGGATACGCCAAGGATAATAGGCCCATAAATGTCCTTTGCTAAGTCTCTTAGTACAGGCCCATCATTCCTCATTATGTCCTGGGAGCCCAGCTGCTCCATGGCATTCCCTCTCCCGATACCCGGAACATCCATGATTATCTTGCCATGGAATTGTTCTAGGTATCCCCATCAAACTTGTTATCCGTACCTAAAACCAAGGTATGCCAAGGGTAATAGGTCCACAAATAAGTCCCTTATTCGGGGCAAACGCCACCATAATACCACAGGCACAACAAGCAGTACAGATAAAAGGTAGAATGGAAAATGCTCTTTATTTGAAAGCAAAAAAAAACATTACATATTTTGGGGACCATGTCCCTCCCAAAAAGAAAAGAAAAACAAAAAGAAGGAGAACAGAAACAAAAGGAGAAAAATGCCGACTATAGTTCGGTATTACACAATTCCGGGAGGTGGTTTCTCACCAAGGTAGTCCCCCGCTCAAGCTGCTGTCTAGCTCGGCGTTCAGCCTCATGGAACAACTGCTCCGCATCATCCAAGTGCATATATGCCTGCCAGTCGTCCTCCATCTTCTTCAGGGCGAGTTCCAGATTGGCAGAAGCTCGACTAAGTCTGTCAGCCTCCTGGATAGCAAGCTCCTTCTCAGTACGGGCGGCTTCGAGCTCGGACTCCAGGAAGGCCAGCTTCTATGGAGCTCGAGGATCTTCTTCCTGGTGTCAATTACCCTACGGGAGGCGGCCGCCTCCCGAGCCATGCAATCTTCACTTCTACAGCTCTATTGATCGTATAACTGAGACAGATCACGGCAGTCCTTCAGTGTAGTCGGCTTGATCGACTCCCGAGCAAGCGTCACCTTCTCTATCGCGGTTATGAGAAAAGTGCGCTCTTGATCTATCGTCGTAGACAGATCAGCTTGCTGCAACACATGAAACTGGGCCATAAGACGATCGGCCTCTAACAGCTTAGGCTCCAGAAGCACAGCTAACCCCGCCCCACCGGAGAGTGTTCGAAGGATGTCGATTTGGCCACCGGCGCACCGATGGGCCATAGCAAAGGGAGTTCCCTTCTCCACAGCTGCCTCAATCCCTCTCTTTAGATGGCGGTGAAAGCTATCAACCACATCCTGGGACACTTCATCCAAAACTTCAGTAGAGGATGGCGTCAGAGGGAGTATGGCCGGCAATGTTGAAGAAGTAGTATCGGAACTTGCCATCCCTGCCACCAGGGAAACAAATTCCGTACGAAAAGATGCACGAATAGTGGCTAGCTCCTTCTCCGCTGCCCGAAGAGCTTGGATACTTAGCAAAGCGGAAAGGTCAACCCCCAAGGCCATATTCACGGAGGAGGACGCAGGAAGCATTGTTCCTTGCCCCGGTTGTGCCACCACTTGAGCCCCCAAACTTGAACCAGCTGGAGGCCCTTTAATATAGGTGGAAAGAGAAGGAGGCACACGTGCTTCCATCAGATCCCCTCCGGTAGAGTCCACCCCGACAATGTCCGTCACCGACAATAAAGGGACGGGACCTGTACATCCAAAGCAACCATCAATCGATGTAACCCGAAGGATATAATGATAAGAGCAGATAGGCCTCCTCACAAGTTAAGATTCGGCTTATCTTACCAGGGGAAGGGCATGGAGGCCGCAGCTCGCTCGCAGCTAACGTAGTCTCCTCACCCGCGGCTTCCAAGTTGAGTTCAACTGATTTCTCTGCCCCAGCCACCCCCGAAAAGGAGCCAGCCGGTTCAGCATCACCCCGTTGAAATTCGGTTGTCTCAGGGATAGGTACAGTAGAGCCTCCGTCCCCATGGACTGAGGTCTCAGCAAGGTGGGACTCCTCGGCCGCCTCCGTAAAAACTCCTGCAGAAATGATGGCGGTGCACATATCATTGACCAAAGTGGTCAGGGCCGGATCGACCTCAGCTGTCGGATCCCGAGAAACTGACTCCTCTGACGCCTACAAAGAGTAAAAGAAGATGATTAGGCCATAGATTAGAAAAAGAAGGAAAAGGTAGTGAAAATTCAAATCACCTCAGAAATAACACCAACATCATCAATAAATAGTCTGCGGCATCTTACTGTAGCCCGCTTCGTGGAGTAGGTTGTGCTATCATCAGTAGACATACGCCTGCTTCGCTTGCGCGAAGGACCAGGCACAGCGGGCGGCTGTCTCACAACCGTGTCATCCGGCACGATAGGTGGCTGCTCCCCCGCCTCCTCATCTGAGGAATGGGACGAATCATCGGCATCCTTCCCATCATCCTCTTCGCCCGCCGTCGTGGACTCCGAGTCTGGCACAGGAACCATATTCGCCTTTTTCTTCCTCTTCTTGGACCCTTCGGGCTTCTCTGCCAAGCAAGTCCCGACAATAAAGCTGGTGCTCATGTCAAAATTTACGGGAGGTTTGCTTGCCGCAACATGATAGAGGGCCGCCATGTACAAAATCTCCCCTTGCGTGTTAGCGTCGGGGATCGAGAAGCTAGCTCGGGTATGAACTACATTGTAATAATGCCACGCCCTGATACCGTCAAGGATACTGCCTTCGTAGCCTAGGCAAGAACTAGGATAATCAAGGAACAGCTGGCTGTACCCAAACTGGCGGAAGAACCTACTAGGCAAGTAGGGCTCCAGGTATACGTTATTGCGGTAACGATATACCAGGTGCGCCGGACGAATATTGTGCAGCCAAAGAAGCATCTTTTCAGATAAAAGCAGGGAAGGTTCGATGCCGTCAACATGTACACCCCTCACTTCTCTAGCGATAAATTAAGGAACAGACACAAAAAAGTCGGGCCCATCTACTCTCGCCAATACCCTCCGACAGGCTGGCATGGTGTCGAATTCCCAAGGCTGACGACGATATCAAAAATGGAAAGCGTCATCATCGATAACGCCATCGTCTGCTCCGGGCCTCATCAACGACCATAATGCATCAATAGCCAACCCATTAAATAATGGTAGGGTACTTCTATTCGTTCAAAGTCCAGTGTCATCTCGCGAGCAATGACTTTGGACGAAAAGGCACGGAGGCCGTGGTGTATGCTACACACCATAGCCGAAAGAAGGGACAGCCTGACTCTGAAGACCAGCTTCACTGTCGGTAGGATAAAGTGAATGCTGATCCTTTTAATAGAACTTGCCCCTCTCGAGACTACGCAGTTTTGTAGCCATAGCATCAAGAATCCAGCCAGGAGCGCTTTCTCAGACATTTGCCGGGTACCGTGGTAGAAATAGCTGAAGGAGTCGGTGCGACTCCCAAACTTGTCACCGGTGGACCTCGACCTCTTGGCATTCGACATCAGGTTGTTTATCTCCTCTTAGGTCTGAGGACCTTATTTCCCATGAAATATAAAAGAACAGAACAATTATCGGAGGACCGAACTTTTACTTCACGTTACAAACTCGCTTGTACAAAGAAAGCCTAGGGACGAAAACCTAGGTACAGCAGTCTTAGTACAATTGTTTATTTTAGATTCTGGGGGGTGACGATAGAGGCTCGGGAAGGCGACGGTAGCCCTGCCTTACTCCTTGGACGATCGGTATGCAGCCTTGGCTCCTTGTGAAAAGATGGTTGGCGTTTGACGAAGAAATGCTCTTCTTGCTCCTCTATTGCTCTTCTGGCTTCTCTCTCTCTCTGTGTATTCTTTTCTCTGACTATTGGGAAGTCTCTCTGTATATACGTATTTTTCTCTCTGAAATCGTATATCTTACAAGGGAATGGCACCTTGCTATTTATAATAGTGGGATGTGATCATTAGGGTTGCCAATGATTAGCTCTTGGAGATGGCGGCGGCTTGGAGATTGGTCTATCTTGGCCATCCGTTTTAATTATGATGAATCTGGGCCATTAGGTGTAGATTATACCAAATCCCATGAGCAATTAATGCTGATTGGAATAAATCTTCCTTATACTGATCTTCTGATATCTGCGAATAAATCAAATCTATTCTTCTGCCACGTGTCCCAGATTTATTGGGATCTGACCCAATCTTTAATGGCAACAAATCTGAGGAATTAATCGGTTTAGGACACGTGTCCTAGGGGCTGCTGGGGGGATCAGGACCGCATAACTAGTGAGCCGCATATGAATGTGAGCCGCATATGAATGTGAGCCGTATATGGTTAAGCCCACGTGTCAGGGCTGCGTGGGCAGTGGCCCTCACTTGAGTCTTCTAACCACAGAGAAGTAATTCTTGTGGGCCGTATAGGTATATATCCGCCTGGGCCGCATGGAAATGATCTTCTTGAACTGCATGAGAAGTCCTCGCTCGAGCCGCATGAGACTTTCATGGCCTGAGCCGCATAGGATGGATTTACTCTGAGCCGCATGGGAAGTCCTTTGCCCGAGCCGCATGAGGCTCCTATGGCCTGAGCCGTATAGGATTTATTCTGAGCCGCATGAGAAGCGAGCCGCATACGAATGCCCACGTGGCAAGGCTACGTGGCATTTTTATGGCTCTCGGGGGATTTGTGTCAGAGATTTCTTTTCCCTTCCCTAGAGATTCATCATTATGGCAGAGCCATAATTACCTGCTTTGGTGTCAGGGCTATCAACTTTTCAGAGGGGTCAGCCGTCAAAGCAATTAATGCAGCATGGGTGGAGGGGAGCACTATCAGGCTACGTGTCCTCTGAGCCGCATGGAATGCCTTGGGCCGCATAGCTCCTTATGCCGCATGATTTCCTGAGCCGCATGAGTCCATTGAGCCGCATGGATCTTTCCTGGCCGCATGAATCATTTCCTTTCGTATTTTCTATGCTTCTACAGGACCCCCTTCAAAGTTTTCAATTTGTAAAATTGAAATACTTTGAATAAGAAGCATGGCCGGATTTCTCTAGCCGTATATGGAATTCTGACCGCATAGAAGTCTCGGCCGCATGAATTATTCAGCCGCATAAGTGACTTAACCACAGGAAACTGTTCAGCCACATAGCTGCTTGCCACGTGTGCAGGTCTTTTAATTGCCTCTAATTCGTTTCAGCGTCGTCTTTGTAGGAGGGAATCCCAAGAGTCAGCTCATTAAATCTTTCAGATTTGACACCTTGGGTGAATCTTGGAGACGAAATCCAAGGAGTCGGTTGCGCTCTTCATGAGTCGGTCATTGGCCCATGTGTCCTCCTTCTCCCGTCTTCTTATAAATTTTGAAGAGAGAGAAGACTTCTTTATTTTCCTTCTTCTTCCTCAGACCTTCCCTATCTCGACCGCCCTTCTCCTCTCTTGATAATTAATGGCTCCCAAGAAGAGCGTGGCAGTAAAGGGCAAGAAGGCGGCCTCCACTTCCACCTCGGCTGCGACTGCTACTCCGCCCGTCGCCGTACCTGATGTTCATCCTGACGTTAACCCTCCCTTTATTGGTAAGGATAATGCATGAGTTAAAGAACCCCAACCGCCATGGTTACGTCGCATACTTTATGCACGAGCCTTTGTAAGTCGCATGTTCGCCCTGTGGCTGAGCTGCGAGCCGTATAAGAGAACTACCGCGTCTGTATGCGTGCCTTGCTGGCGAAGCCGCATAAATGACGCTAAACCGCATAGACTTTTTATTGTACGGAGCCGTATGAGATTTCTGAGAGCTTCATGGGGCCGCATAGATGTCTTCTTGAGCCGCATGGGGTTTGAGAGCACCCAATCGGCTCTCTTTTGTTTTATCCCTCTGTTTAACTTACTTTTCTCTGTTTGTTCTTCAGTGAACCTGCCGGTTAACGCCGCTGGAGAACTCTTGGTGGGTAGCGCTCAAGCCGCTCTCGGCTATAGGTATGACCATATTGTCCAGTATATGGCTGACCAGTTTCCGAGCGATGAGCCTACGGTTAGATTGAATGCCATCAAGAATCAGTTTTTTTACTTCCTTAATGCTATAATGAACTCCGAGAAATTTGAAGGGGAGTATTTGAAGCCTGCGTTCTTTTTTGGAGACGCCTTGACCGTGGAGAATGATCATGTCCTGGAGGTGTCGGAGGACTGGAACTTTGTTTCTAATGGGATGGCGATTCGCATCCCTCAAATGGAGCGACACTTCCCGCTATCTTGGTTTAATATGCTCCCGTTAGATCGGAAGATGGAGGAGACTTTAACCCCTACCAGGGGTGGGATGTTTGTAGGGAACATCCATTATAATAACAATCTAAAGTCTGTGATTGCCGGCAAAGTGCACACTAGTTGTTCTATGACGGGATTGGTCCCAGGTTCTTTCCTGAATGTGGCAGGCCCTAATTTCTTCTTTTCTACCGCCGACACTTTTATAAATCAGCTTTCTCGAAAAGGCTCCTATCCTGTCGGTCGGTTGACGTTCCCTGGTTGGGTACACTCTATTCTTTCGTGGATCAATTTGTCTACTTGGATCTTGCAGAAGTATGAGGCCTTTTTGTGCGAGATTGGCCTGTACTACGCTATCCGAGGTACCAGTCATGGCTTATCCATAAACAAGAAGCTGTTCATGTCTCTGCTGGAAATGTATAATTGCCGTACGGGGACCTTTTACACACCTGTAGGGGAAATGGGACTCGCGCTTCATGAGATGCAGGCGGTCTCCAAGCTTCCTTGGGGGGACGAAGCGTTCGAAGCGTATACTCCCACTAACGAGGAACTCGAAGATCTGGAACGACGGTATCCTGGCTTTGCGGCCCTTTAACAGGAGATATTGTGCCATTATAACATATGTTATCAGATGACCCGAAAGGATAGTAACCTGGAAGGGAATGCTCCCTACACCAAAGATTGGGTGCACTATCTCTTCTCGGCAGATGCCTTAGGTAGAGTCACCTCTCGTCGCCCTCGACCTCGGGAAGCGGTTGAGGACTCGGTGTCGTCGGCTAAGGGAGTGGCCACTACCAGCGACAGATTCGGGAGCCAGACTGATACTTTTGACTACTTTTACCAGGATACTCAAGAGCTGTCCGAGAAATTACTTCTGGTGGGATTTTTTATGATCTGGCTACGAAACTGTGTAGTCTCGGGAGGAGCCGGTTCTATTAAGAGAATTAGTTGTAACTTCATCCTTCCGGCTGTGAAGTTAGTTTTACGAATCAGGCTAGCTCTCCTTCCGGCTATGGTGTGCAGCATACACCGTGGTCTTCGTACCTTCACATCCAAAATCATTGCTCGTGACGTGACCAAGGATTTTGAACGAACTGAGTTGCCCTATCACTATTTGATGGGGTGACTGCTGATACATTACCCGTCTTTGATGAGGCCGGGCTCTGAAGACGGTGTGACTGATGATGACGCGTTTATCTTCTGCTACCATGACGAGCCTTGGGAGTGTGAAACCATGCGGGCTTGCCGGATGGCCTTGGCGAGGGCAGACAAGTATCATATCTTCGTATCCGTCCCTCGCTTCACTACCAGGGACATAGAGACTGTACATATTGACGGTATCGCGCCCCCTCAGCTTCTGGATGGCCAGATGCTCTTATGGTTGCGTAACATCCGTCCCGCATATCTAGTGTACCGTAACCGCAATGCTGTTTTTCTGGAGCCTTATCTGCCTAGCAGGTTTGCCCGGCAGTTTGGATACAGCCAACTTTGTTTGGACAGCCCCAGTCCTTGCCTGGGTTATGAGGGTAGTCTTCTTGATGGTATCAGAGCTTGGCAATATTATGATTCGTTCCACACTCGTACCATTTTCTCGGTCCCTGCCATTAAGGAGTCAGTAGAGATCTTGTACATGGCAGCTCTGTATCATGTCATGGCGAACAAGCCCCCAGTTGATTTTAACCCGGGTACCAGTTTTATTGTTGGCATCGGTCTGGAGGAAGGCTCTCAAGGGGCCAAGAAAAGAAAGGTTAGAGCCGAAGTGCCAGATTTGGATTTTGCTGCTGAGGGTGGAGAAGGCAACCAGTGCGATGAAGGTGACTCTATCCTTCCAGTGGTAAGCGTAGAGGTAGGTCAGTCGCATGTTTTGTCAGATGAGGTGCTGAAGGATCAGTCTCTTATTGCGTCTGGTCCTACTTCAAAGCGTAGCAGGCAAGTCTCTCCTATAGGCAGTGTTTTTTGATCCCGGAAGTTGGTTGCGACTAGGCACCGTCCGCTAGCCATAAAAGAAGGTGGAGAAGAAGTCAACCCTACGTCAGAGGTAACAAAACTGCTCTTGATCCCTTCCCCCTTCTTTTCTTTGGGGTTTCAATCCTGACTGTCTTCGTTCCCTCTTTTAGGTGTCGGGAGAAGGAGAAGAGTTTCAGGATGTCGGGGCGGTGACCCAGGGTGACGGGGACTCCCATGAGCCTGCTTCTATTCAAGAGAACGCAGATCAATCTGTACCCTCCCTCGAGGTGACGGGGGCAGGGGACGTGGCTGAGTTTAACTCGGGGATCGCGGATGAGGGGACTATGCCAGTTGTGGATGAGCCACGGCCTTTATGCCCCTCTCCTGGTAAGATTAGCCGAATCTTAACCCGTGAGGAAGCCTATCTGCTCTATCATCATGTCCTTCGGGTTACGTCGATTGATTATTATTCTGGGCATTCAGGTCCTGTCCCTCCAGTGCCGAGGATGGACGTCACTGAGACAATCCCAACCGAAGGGGCATCGGTGGAAAGAGGTATACCTCCTCACTGTCCGACTCGTCTTGATGGGCCTTCTGAGGGCCCGAGTTTAGCAAGACAATTCTTGGGGCAATTGGGGTAGGGAACGATGGTCCTTGCATCATCCTCTGCTCCGATGGCTTCGAGAGTTGACCTTTCTTCCCTGCCGAGCATCCAAGCTCTCCGGGTGGCGGAAGACGAGTTGGCCGCTATCCATGCATCGTTCTTCTTAGAATCTGTTCCCTCGATGGCGACCTCTAGCGTTACTCCTCTGACGTTGCCGTTCCGGCTTCCCCTGACGCCATCCTCTGCTGAGGTTTTGGACGACGCGTTACAGGGCGTGGTTGCCAGTTTTCATTGTTATTTGAAGAGGGAAATCGAGGCCGCTGTAGACAGAAGGACCTCTTTTACCTTGGCCCGATAATGTGTCTATGGTCAAATAAACATCCTTAGGGATCTTCCTGATGATACAGGGATGGCTTCGCTTCTGGAGGCGAAATTGCTGGAGGCTGATCAGCTGGTGTCTGAGCTTCGGGTATTGCGGCAAGCTGATCTGCCTACTATTATAAACGAGGAGCAGATTTCCCTTATTGCTGTTATAGAGAGGACCAGAGTGGCTCGAGATAAGACCAGACCAGGGGTGCTGAAGGATCTCAGTGACTTAGCTGACCGGTATGATCAATTAAGTTATGCGACTGAAAATGTCGTAGCTCGGAAGGAGTCTGTCTCTCGTGAGATTACTGAGACACGGGAGCAGATCCTTGCTCTTCAGTAGAAGTTGGCTTTCTTAGAGTCTGAACTCGAGACTACCCGCAATGACAGGGAACTAATTGTTCAGGAGGCTGACAGGGTTACTCAAGCTTCGACTGACCTGGAGACTTCCTTGAAGAAATTGGAGGATAACTGTCAAGCGTTCTTGGGCTTGGATAATGAGGAGCATTTATTCCAGGAGGCTGAGCGTCGCGCTCGGCAACGGATTGAACGGAGGACCACTTCAGTAAGAAACTGCCTCCTGGAATTGAGTGATGCTGAAATATAGTCGGCTTTTTCTTCTTATTTTGTTTCTGTTTTCTTTCTTTCTGAAGGGGACATGATCCCAAAACATGTAATGCTTTTTTTTTCTTCCTTCAAATAAAGAGTACTTTCAATTCTACCCTTCATTTGTATAGCTTGCTGTGCTTGTGATATTGTGGTGATGTTTACCCCCGTATAGGAGATATATTTATGGACCTGTTACCCATGGCGTACCTTAGTTTTAGGCAGAGGTAACAAGTTTTGATCAGGGTACCTGAAGCAGCCATAGCGAAGTGGTCATGGGTGCTCTTGGTATTGAAAAAAAAGGAATGTCGTAGAGCAGCTGGGCTCCTGGGGCCTGATGAGGTGATAGATTTGTGCTGAGAAATTTAGCTGAGGATATTTGTGGGCCTATTATCCTTGGCGTACCCTGGTTTATGGCACGGATAATAGGATGAAGGGGAACCGACATACTTGCTCAGAGGTGACGAGGACGTGGCAAGTGGGAAGGTTTTCTAAACGTAGAGTCTTCCTACTCAGAGGTAATAAGAACATGGCAGGAGTGAACTCGACGGAGGATATTGATGGTCAGCAGAGGACATTCGTGGACTTATTACCCTTGGCGTACTCCGGTTGTGGGTACAGATAATAGGTCGAAAGGGGGTCATCATACTTACTCAGAGGTAATAAGGACATGGCAAGTATGAAAGTTTCTTCGACGGAGCCTTCCCATTCAGAGGTAATAAGGACATGACAGGAGTGGGCTCAATGAAGGAGGGCACATAGAACAACTCAGAGGTAATGAGGACATGGAAGTTCTACGTAGGGGGTGATTTATTTTTGGCGGAAATGGAACGGCTCAGAGGTAATGAGGACATGGCCGTCTTAGAAGTTTGTGGACCCGTTACCTTTGTTGTGTACTGGGAGTGCAGGTATTAGATCATGAGGGAGGATCTCTTGTAGGAAGAAAGTTCAGCGATATGGTTATACATAACTTTCTTTCAAAAAGAGTGACCAGGATGTAAGTTTAGGGGTACCAGCGGGTACGTAACTCGACGATCCATGAATGTTGGAATCAAAGTGTAAGTTCAGAGGTACCAGCAAGTACATGACTTGGAAATTTGGGATACCTTTGTGGAAGAAGGGCATGAGTTCAGCGGTACATGCGGGTACGTGACTCGAAAATCTGGAATATGGTGAGTGTGAGTTCAGTGGTACCAGCGGGTACGTAACTCGAGAATCGAAAGAATGGTGAGTGTGAGTTCAGCGGTACCAGCGGGTACGTGACTCGAGAATCTGGAAAACTGTGAGGGTGAGTTCAGTGGTATCAGCGGGTACATGACTCAACGATCTGGCGAACTATGAGGGTGAGTTCAGCGGTATCAGCGGATACATGACTCGATAATCTGGAAATTTATGGAGCGAGTTCAGTGGTACCAGCGGGTACGTGACTCGAAAATTTGGAGAATGTTGTTTAAACATAGTATTTCTTCAGAAACTTGCCATTGACGGGCAACATGAGCAAGTCTCCATTCTGCTTGGCGAGGCGGTAAGCGCCGTTAGAGAATACTGTCTCTATGATAAATAGGCCTTCCCATTTTGGCTGGAACTTGTCGGCGGTCTTGTGAGTCATGACCATCGGCCTTCGGACTGCCAGAATAAGATCACCCACTTGGAAAGTTCTGATTTTGACCTTCTTGTTGAAGGCTCCTGAGATGCGTGCTTGGTATAGCTCGATCCTTTGCTGAGCTAGGAGGCGCTTTTCATCTAAGGCCTCTAACTCTTGCAGTCGACGTCAGTAGTTATCATCCGTTGCCAATTGATAAGTGAGGGCGACGCGGAGTGAGGGTATTTGAGTCTCTGATGGGAGAACTGTCTCACTCCCGTACACTAGGGAGAATGGCGTATTCCCGGTGGCTGATCGAATTGTGGTACGATAAGCCCATAAGCATTCGCCGAGCTTCTCGTTCCAGTCACGCTTGTTGGAGGAGACGAACTTCTTGAGGAGTTTGATGATCGTTTTGCTGAACGCCTCTGCTAACCCGTTTGCTGCCGGGTTGTATGGCGTTGAAGCGATATTCTGAATACGGTATTTATCGCAAAATCGATAGAATATGTGGCTTGCAAACTACGGACCATTATCATGGATGATCCTTCTGCGAGTGGGACAGCTTCCGCCCACTTGGAGAGGTAATCAGTGATCGCGAGTATGAAGCGATGTCCTCGGGAGGAAGGTGGGGTGATTGGACCAATGATATCCATTTCCCATGCTTCGAATGGCCAGGACGCCACTGTCGGATGTAGAAATTCGGATGGTTGGTGAATGAAGTCTGCATGGACTTGGCAAGCTTCGCACTTTCTAGCATAATCGACCGCATCTGCCACCATCGTGGGCCAATAGTAGCCTATTCGACAAAGACGATCTTGTAGTTTTGGGCCGGGCTGGTGGGCCCCGCAGACACCGTCATGAGCTTCTCGTACTGCTTCTTTGGCTTCTACGTTTGACAGACACCGAAGTAATAATCCGTCGTAAGAGCGGCGATACAACATCTTCGTCTTTGTATCGTAGAAGAATCTGAGAGAACGCCTTCTGATGGAGGTGCCTTCCTTTGGGTTCTCGGGCAGGATGTCGTAGACGACGAAGTCGATGAATGGTTGTCTCCAATCTGGGGCATCATCGATCGTCTGTGCGGAATAACTTGCCACGAATTGCACATTGTTTTTGGGATAGACCAGTTCATGGCCTATCACTTCCACTGATTGGCGATCACAATTCAGAACTGCTAGGGAAGCGGCAAGACCAGCTAGGGCATCGCTTCAATATTTCGGAGTCTGGGGACGTGCTCGATGAAGAACCCCTCAAATGACGAGATGATATCGATCGCTATTTGGTGATAAGGGATCATGTCTTCGTGGCGGACCTCGTACGAACCCCGGATCTGATTGACGATTAGTTGGGAATCGCCGTATGCTTCAAGGTATTCTACCCCCAGCTCTCTTGCAAGTTGGAGGCCAATGACCAGAGCGTTGTACTCGGCCACATTGTTAGAGCAGGGTTCTGTGAGGGAATAGGCGCGGTTGATCACCAATCCGGAAGGGGAGACCAGTACTACCCCGACTCCGACGACTATATTGCCTTTAGATCCGGTCCTTGAAGCACCGTCAAAGAACATTCGCCATATAGCTTCGTGAGTGGTTGCATGCGAGTCAGCGACCTCGTCTGGGATCTCTTCGTATATTCTGGAGGATTCCGAGCCTGGGTGGGCTGCTAAAAAGTCCGCCAGGGCTTGACCTTTGACTGCCTTCTGTGGGACAAAGATCATATGATAAGGGGACAGCAATATTGCCCATGTAGCGAGTCGAGAGCTAAGTGCCCCTGGTTTGGTCATGAGGACTCTGAGAGGGTTGACTCGTGAGATCACATGTATCGTTTGTCCGGTGACATAGTGTCGTATTTTCTGAATGGCGAACACCAAGGCGAGGCATTCCTTCTCTACAGCGGTGTATCGGTGCTCGGGTCCAACCATCATTCGGCTGAGATAGTATATGGCTTGTTCGTGGCCTGTATCGTTGTTTTGTGCCAACAGGGCACCGAATGAGTGTTCCATTGCTCGTACATAGAGCAGGAATGGTTTTCCAGGGACTGGGGCTACCAAGACCGGAGGATTTGACAAATATTCTTTGATGCTGTCGAAAGCATATTGGCATTCCTCGTCCCATACGAATGAGACTCCTTTCTTCATGAGGTGCGTGAATGGTCGGCATTGCCCGGAGAGGTTGGAAATGAACCTTCTGATGTAAGCTAACCTCCCTTGGAGGCCTCTGAGTTCGCGGAGATTTTTCGGGGGACCCATCTCCATGATTGCTTTTGTCTTCTCAGGGTCTACATGGATACCCTTTGCAGTGATGATGAAGCCTAAGAACTTTCCGTTGGACACGCCCAGGAAGGACTTCGTAGGGTTTATTTTCAAATTGTGCGTTCGCATTAGGTCGAATACCGTCCTTAGATCCTGCAGATGGTCTCCCTTGCTACGGCTCTTGACGGCTATATCGTCAATATAGCACTCCACCGTCTTGCGTAAGTGGTCTCTGAAGATGATGCTCATGGCTCTTTGATATGTGGTGCCAGCATTCTTTAAACCGTAAGGCATAACTGTGTAGCAGTACGTGCCAATTGGTGTTCGAAATGATGTATGTTTTTCGTCGTCAGGAGACATTTTGATTTGGTTGTACCCCGAGAAGCCATCCATGAATGACATGCGTTCGAAGCCGCAGGTATTGTCAATCATGATGTCTGTGATAGGAAGGGGGAATTCATCTTTGGGGAATGCCTCATTCACATTACGGAAGTCGATAAAAATTCGAATCTTCCCATTCTTCTTGAGGACGGGTACTATATTGGCGACCCAATCGGGATGTTGCTTCTCACGAATGAAACCGCTGGCTATCAGTTTGTTGACTTCAGCTTCGATCGCGTCCATGATGCCTGGACGGAAGCGTCGCTGTTGTTGCTTGACCGGCTTCGCGTGTAGTCGAATATTGAGTTTGTGAAGAGCGATGTCAGGATTTAACCCTGGCATGTCTTCATAGCTCCAGGCGAATACCTCAATGTACTCTCTGACAGTTCTAACAGCGACTCCCGTTCTTCGTCAGTTAGGCTTTTACTGACGAAAATCGGTTTTGAAGAAGATTCGCTGCCGAGATCCATTTGTATGACCTCATCTTCAGTAGGAGGTTCTCTCAGTTCGAACCGCTTTTTCCATTGTGCGTCCAATTGTTGGGCCCACGGCTCTAGCTCGAAGATCTCGGGGATGTGTTCGTCTTCCTCGTAAGCGTCGGTGAATGCCATGTTGACTGTCATGACTTGTCTGAATACATCTCCGATGCTGGTATCTGAGTCGGAAGTTGGTGATCCGGTTGAATGTGACTGACAGTCGCATTCTTCATCTGAACTTTTAGGGGTCGTAGTAGGCGTTACATACCCTAACCCGTATCGAGTTTTGTTATAGTAGTTCCGTGGTTTGCCCGCCGGGACTGGCAGCTTTAAAGGTAATCGTCGCCCAGTGTCGTAGTTCAATCCTGGTGTCGTCTCCAGATTATACCCCTGTTTCTGCATGAGATATTTGGTTTGAGGGCTATAGAGATACAGAGGCAGTATCCCGGCATCTGACCCGAGGTCGACTTCTTCTATGGTGAGGGGATGCGGGTTGTTCGTCCGGCCGAAGATGATCGGATGATCTCCTCCCTCGAATATTCGGTAAGCATCTTCTACTGGAGTAAGCTGGATCGCGGTGTACACATTTGTCACCTGTGTGTGTAGGTGAGTTCCTATACCGTGTTCCATAGCATACATTGTACATAGCTTATTAAGCTCGGTGTAGTTCAAAGATAACCCTTTATTGATGAAGTAAGGTATCTTTTCTAGGGGGATTACATCATCCGTGGAGGGAACATCAGTGTGGCACATACTTGCCTAGCTCCGGTTCCTCTTCTGCTACCCCCTGTGTGAACGAAGACTGAGAGGACGACCTGGAAAGCATGATTGTCAGTGGTTCAGTTGATGGAGCAGAGCGTGGAGTTGTTGGTAGACTGGCGACCCCCAGTTTAGCATTTGATGTGGGGCGAGGAGTGGCTGGTTCGCTAGAAGTGTCAGACCTTGCATCGAGGTGACGACCCTTCTTGGAAAGGCGTATCGTCAGCGGCTTGTCGGAGGGATTGAGCTTTCCTGTTTGGGGTTGACTGACTCTCGGCAGTCGGATTGTCAGTGGCCCCGTTGTGGGTCTCGGCACTTGGCCGGACCTTGGCAGCCGGATTATCATCGGCTCCTCTTGCACCGAGAGGCTGATCGCGTCCTTCCATAGAGTGGCGGTGAGGGGTACGGACTTGCCCGGTTTGCGAGCTTGGAGGTGGATCGTCAGGGGTCTTTCTGATCCCGTGGCTGTCTCGGTATGAGTTTGTGCGTCTCCTTTATCAAGGTGCCTCTTCGACTTTTCATATAAGCAAGAGTCCGAGTAGTAAGATTCGACCCCTTTGAAGGGATCGATATCAGCAAACTCTGTCTTTACGAAGCCGTGTTTGTCGACGTATTTGAAGCACTGGTGTAGCGTGGAAGGCACGATCATATAATCGTGTATCCATGGGCGCCCCAAGAGGATGTTGTAAGAAGTGTCTGCATCTATGACGTAGCAGGTGACTTCGGATTGGAGGTCGCCAATTTGACACTTCAGACGAATCTTCCCAATAGGGTAGCTCCTGCCCGAATTGAAACTGCTGATGGCGGTGCTTGTAGGTGTCAGGCGATGCATTGGGATGCGGAGATGATGTAGCAGACCCTTCGGGATGATGCTTATGGAAGAGCCAGGATCAATGTGCATCCGATCCACCTTCACGTCGCCGATGTATCCCGTGTAGTATAGCGGGCGATCATGTAGGTTGGTTTTGATGAGCATGTCCTGCGGAGTGAAGACAATGTTGGGCATTGCTCCCGTACAGACACTGTCTTGGAGATCCACGGGTGAGTCCTCCCCGGTGAGGTTGGATTGAGCGAGATAGGCATCGGCATTTTGGAGTGCTTCGCTCAATGCAATACGAACGTCCTTGGAGAGCCTTAGGAGTTCGTATAGTGACAATTTGGCCGGAGTGTTAGCTAATTGTGCTATGATGTCAAAGTTATAGGGCCTCTCTAGCCCTTGGGCTGCATCCTTTCGGAGGGATTTGTCGAAGCGAGTCTCCTTCGGTCTAGGCTTGTCGGTCGTCGAAGGCTGAGCCGGTCCCGGAGCATCAGTTGTAGTAGGTTGATGATTTTCAGCTGGGCTGTCAACCACAGGTTGGGATTGCGCTCCGGATCGCGTGACGACGGCTGTAGCTTCCTCGTTGTCTGCTGAGATTGTGTGGCAGGTCCTGATTTTTCTACTCTTTTTGTTAGTGGGAGATGGAAGATTGGTAATCTCCATCGTCGCCAGAGGGATGGAGATTATTCCGTCTTGAGTCTCCGTCGGAGGGAAGCTGCCGAATTGTACGGACACCATATTGGCTGCTACGGTTACTTCTTCAAAGTCGATGGCCAGAGCGTTCGAATCGATGAGGCTTTGGATGTACCGTTTTAGTTGGTAGCAGTCGTGTGTAGTGTGGTGTATATAACGGTGGTAATGGCAGAACTTTGGGTTCTCCAAATCAGCCGACCGAGGCTCCCGCCTTGGTGGAGGAAGCTGAATTCTACCTCCTTGTATGAGCATGTCCAAGATAGGCTTGACGTGGCCGTCTTCGAAAGAGTAAGTGATCTGAGGCCATTGTTTGTCTGCTGGTTGTGACTCGGGCTTCTGTGCCGTGTCGGCCACCATAGCCTGCTTTCTCTTGTTGTCCCAATTGTTGGAGGGGTTACCCCCATTATCGTTGTTGGGACGCTTGCTCTTGTTTTTTCCTTCTGAGATGTACAATCCCAGTTGGCGAGCCTTCTTCAGTCGTTCTTCGGCACTTGTGGCGCTGATGATGAATGCCTTCCAATCTTTGAATTGACTTTCGCCCATCTAGAGACTGATGGTTCGAAGCAGCCTCTTTTGGCAAATTTCAATCGAAGAGGAATCTGGATTTCCGGAAGGCAGCTTCATGGCGGCCTGGCGGAACCGCTCGATGTAGTTCCTTGTCAACTCCTTTTCCCCTTGGACGACGTCCATGAGAGTGGACATAGTGACGTCCTGTCCTACTTCGTAGAATCGTTCCAAGAACAGACGCATGAAGCGGGCGAAGGAGTGGATGCAGTTGTCTGGTAGATTGCGGTACCAATCGAAGGCGACTCCTTCTAATGCCCCGATGAATAACCGTGTGAGGATCGCATCATCATGGGGCAGATGGTCGGTGGTGACCTCAAAGTAAGTGATGTACTGACTTGCTGAGGTTTTGCCATCATACGGGTTGATATTGAACGGCTTATATCTTGGTGGGAATGGGACATCCCTCCATTCAGCAGGGTATGGTTGCCGAATTCTGAGATCTTGAGCATTTTCTCGGGCATGGAACATGGCTCGGAGCTCCTGGACCTCTCTCCTTACTTCTCGGGTCTCATCTGTCGCGGTAGGGGCTGTTACTTTGGGAGGATGATTGCCCGGGTTTGGTGCCGCTGAGTTTGAATCCACATTGACCGCAGGGCCCGTGCTTGTTTGACCGGGCGTTCCTCCTTGTAGAGTTGGCAGGGCCGCTTTAATCTCGTCTACAGACTTGACCAGAGCAAGTAATATGGCTTCGAGATTGTCGATGCGCTGGCGATCATTGGAACCACCTTGATTGCTGTCCGTCATGAACACCGTCCTTACATGAGGAGTGACGGAAGGAGCGATGGAGGATGTGCCCTCCGAGTCGTACCCGTGTACCGAGAAGTCATCGGGATATGTGGGAATATTGTCTTCTGGTTCGGACTCGGAGGGAGCAGTACCCCCAGCCTCAGAGTTTACTTCATCTTGAGAGTCACGGGTGTCCTCGGGGACATCGGTGCCTGTCGTACCTGATGGGAGAATCGCTTCCCCGGGCTCGGTTCCTTGAAACATTGGATTGTTGTGGACGTTCGGAGGAGTACTACCCCCAGCTCCCTTAGCCCCCAGCGATGTAGATGACGAATTTCCCATCGCGGTAAATTTCGTCTTTGAACGGGTGTGTTGGAATACACCAGTAGAGGGCCACCATTTAGACGATAGTTTTTTAGCTGTGGTGGTTGATATCTTAGGACTAGAGATACTCGTCTTTTTCCTTCTCCCTTCGGCGGGGACTTTTTGAGCGGAATTGTAGGAGACAACAGAAGGTGTCTCGTCTTCTGAATTCGGGTGCTGTAGCCTTTGGAAGACGGACGGCCGATCTTCCGTCACTGCCGTGTTGTTGCAGCAGCAATTGACGATGGTTTGGGTGCAGCGATGTCCAAGCGAGGACTCTTTGCACGCCGACATTCCTTCTCTTTCCTTACGTTTGTGGAGGATCGCCTCCCGCAGGTCAGAGGAACCACTCTGTCTGTTTGCCGCCGGGGGCTGGATTCGAGTGGTTGTATACAACTTCCCATCCGAGGCCCGTGTGATGGTCAACGGGACACCCCGATAGTCAGAGGTTAGGACAGCTGACTAGGCCCGATGAGCCCGCGCTGCCCTAGACTTCCTTCTTTTAGCACTTGTGGGTGCGTAATAGGAGGAGTCCAAGTTGGGTACCACAGAGTCTGGCTTATCATCCAGAGAATCATCAGGGTCAGGACCGCATGAGAGACGATCGAAGACTGATCGAGAGAAGCGTGGAACGGACGCTATGCAGCTAGAGTTGGGTACCGTGCAGGCTGTCTGCATGCGGTTGTCTTCTGCCATCGGACGAATTATTTTTGTGCGGCTAGGAGTCACGACCGTACAGGCTGGCCGCATGCGGTTGGCAATTGTGGCCGCATGGGTTTTCTGCAAGCGATTGACTTCCACGGCCGCATGAGTTTTATTCGTGTGATTGGCAACTGTAGCCACAAAAGCTATGCGGCTGACAGATATGGCCGCATGAGTTTTCTTCATACGACTGGAGGATGTAGCCGCATGAGCTTTTTCCCTGCGGCTGAAGGATATAGCCGCATGAGCTTTCTTCCTGCGGCTGCTAACCTTATGCGGCTCGGATCTCATAGAGTTCCTCTTTGCCCCTGCAAGTCCAGCATTATAGTATTTTCTTCTGCCGGACTTGGGGACAGCAGAGTTGTCTACGATCTGAAGTGGGGACGCAGGGGAATCATGCTCGCCGTTTCGAACAACAGAGGGTGTCTCTGCAAGAGCTTCAGCAAGAACGAAGGATCGGGGTCTCCACTCCTTACGGGCCTTCTTTGTGCGAGCTCGCTTCTGGACCGGGCCAGTGCTTTTGTCGGAGAGCATCTCTTCGAACGCCTGTTGGTCGAACCGGGCGACCATCTTTTGTTGCGTGGAGCCAAGCTTGGCTGCATCCGATTGCATCACCAACTCCTCAGCCGTGGAGAAGTTAGTCCCCAGCAGAGTCGCCATCGTGTTTGCCATGAAATATAAAAGAACAGAACAATTATCGGAGGACCGAACTTTTACTTCACGTTATAAACTCGCTTGTACAAAGAAAGCCTAGGGACGAAAACCTAGGTACAGCAGTCTAAGTACAATTGTTTATTTTAGATTCTGGGGGTGACGATAGAGGCTCAGGAAGGCGACGGCAGCCCTGCCTTACTCCTTGGACGATCGGTATGCAGCCTTGGCTCCTTGTGAAAAGATAGTTGGCGTTTGACGAAGAAATGCTCTTCTTGCTCCTCTGTTGCTCTTCTGGCTTCTCTCTCTCTCTGTGTATTCTTTTCTCTGACTATTGGGGAGTCTCTCTGTATATACGTATTTTTCTCTCTGAAATCGTATATCTTACAAGGGAATGGCACCTTATTATTTATAATAGTGGGATGTGATCATTAGGGTTGCCAATGATTAGCTCTTGGAGATGGCGGCGGCTTGGAGATTGGTCCATCTTGGCCATCCGTTTTAATTATGATGAATCTGGGCCATTAGGTGTAGATTACACCAAATCCCATGAGCAATTAATGCTGATTGGAATAAATCTTCCTTATACTGATCTTCTGATATCTGCGAATAAATCAGATCTATTCTTCTGCCACGTGTCCCAGATTTATTGGGATCTGACCCAATCTTTAATGGCAGCAAATCTGAGGAATTAATCGGTTTAGGACACGTGTCCTAGGGGCTGCTGGGGGGATCAGGACCGCATAACTAGTGAGCCGCATATGAATGTGAGCCGCATATGAATGTGAGCCGCATATGGTTAAGCCCACGTGTCAGGGCTGCGTGGGCAGTGGCCCTCACTTGAGTCTTCTAACCACAGAGGAGTAATCCTTGTGGGCCGCATAGGTATATATCCGCCTGGGCCGCATGGACATGATCTTCTTGAACAGCATGAGAAGTCCTCGCTCGAGCCGCATGAGACTTTCATGGCCTGAGCCGCATAGGATGGATTCACTCTGAGCCGCATGGGAAGTCCTTTGCCCAAGCCGCATGAGGCTCCTATGGCCTGAGCCGCATAGGATTTATTCTGAGCCGCATGAGAAGCGAGCCGCATACGAATGCCCACGTGGCAAGGCCACGTGGCATTTTTATGGCTCTCGGGGGATTTGTGTCAGAGATTTCTTTCCTCTTCCCTAGAGATTCATCATTATGGCAGAGCCATAATTACCATCTTTGGTGTCAGGGCTGTCAACTTTTCAGAGGGGTCAGCCGTCAAAGCAATTAATGCAGCATGGGTGGAGGGGAGCACTATCAGGCCACGTGTCCTCTGAGCCGCATGGAATGCCTTGGGCCGCATAGCTCCTTATGCCGCATGATTCCCTGAGCCGCATGAGTCCCCTGAGCCGCATGGATCTTTCCTGGCCGCATGAATCATTTTCTTTAGTATTTTCCATGCTTCTACAGACCTCGAGTAGAAACCCGGCCAGAGGGACTGAATTTGAAAAGATACGCGACCCAAGATGTAGTATGGGGAGCGTTCCCTTCTGAGCTATTGTTCTTCTTGATAGCCGTTTGGTGGAAAATACTGTGGTGGCATAGTTGTTCCTGGTACACGACGACAAAACCCGGGAATCGTCGATCCAGATCCTCGAATTCCTCGTTTGTTGGGGTATATACTTCGAAGGCCTCACCCCCCATGGCAGCTTAGAAACAGCATACATTTTATGGAGAGCAAGTCCCAATTTCGCTCCGGGCACGAAGAAAGTCCCTGTCCTCCGATTATACATTTCCAAAAGGGCCATGAATAACGGCTTGTTGATAGGTAACCCATAACAGGTGCCCCGGATGGCATAATAGAGGTCAATCTCCCTAAGGAATTCCTCGTATTTCCTCAGAATCCATGAGGTCAAGTTGACCCACGTAGGGATGGGGTTTATCCAGTTCAACAGTGACAACCTGCCAACAGGATAAGACCCCTTGCGAGCGAGCTGATTCAGGAAAGTATCGGCCAGAGTACAAATGAAGTTGGGACCAGATACGTTTATGAAGGTACCCGAAATCAATCCCCTCACGCTTCGACTAACCGAGTCCCTGCTTGCACATGCCGACCCAATATTCTTATTATAGTGGATGTTGCCCACGAACATTCCCGATTGGGTTGGAGTTAGGGAGCCTACCATCTGCCTGCTCATCGGTACCATATTGAACCACGAGAGGGGAAAATGACGTTCTATTTCAGGAATGTGGATCTCCACCCCGTCCACAGTAAAGTCCCAGTTCTCAGAGATGTCTAGCACTCGGGGGTTCTTTATGGATAGAGCATCCCCGAAGAGAAAGTCTGGTTTCAGATACTCTCCTTCCAGTCTTCCCGAGTTCGTCATAGTACAAAGAAAGTGGAAAGGCTGATTATTGATGGCGTCCAACCTCTCCAAAGGCTCACAGGTGGGAAGCTGATCCGACACATGTCGAACTAAGCCGTCGAGCCGCACACCCACAACATACTGTGTTGAACCCACCAAGAGCTCTCCTGCCGGATTGGTTGGCAGATTCACTGAAAGTAGACAAAAGAAACAGGATTAAAAGATGGTTAAAACAAAAGTTTCTTAAAAAGAAGCTCCCGTGAGCCTATCAATGAAGCCTTATGCGGCCCAAATTCTGTTGGGTTTTATGCGGCACGGCTTCGATAGAGCCTATGCGGCTCGGGTTAATGCAGCCTTATGCGGCCCGATTCAGTTGGGTTTCATACAACACTGCTTCGATAGAACTTATGTGGTTAGTTGAACGTATGCGGTTCTGTTTAGCAGAAGAGCTTATGCGGCACGACTTAGCGAAGCTTTCTGCGGCTCAGCTCATCAGGAGCACATGCGGTCCCGGTCAAATGAGACTTCATGCGGTCCAAAAAGTGCTCCTGCGGCTCAAGTCCTTCTCATGCGGCTCAAACACGGGGCATGCCCCATGCGGCTCGAATACGAGAGCGGTTTCATCATGATTAAACTTGGGCAGTTCAATGAAGACGAAGGATGAATACTTGTGCATAAATCATGCAACAGAGCCACGGGGTTTATGGTTCAAAACATTTAATCCAATCCTTACCCTTAAAAGTAAGGTGGACGTCGGGGTGTACTTCAAGCGTAGTGGCTGATGAGGAGGCCGCTTTCTTGCCCTTTGCAGCAGTAGAAGCAACCTTGGAAGACTTGGGGGCCATTATCGTACCGACGGTCGAAGAAGGAAGACTAAGAAAGAAAATTAGGGCCGAAGACGAAAGAGAGAGTGAAGAAGTCTCTCCGACTGAGTACGTTCATATTTTATAGGCAAGAGAGAGGTGCCTCGATCCACGTACAGTAACCGACCCTTCGGTTCTCAAGACGAGCCGACTGACATAATGGCCAAACTTTTGGGATCCTTCCCCAAAAAGCGGCCTTAAAAATGACGGCAAATCAATAGCAATTAATGCAAAAGATTTGCATACGTGACAGGATGATGTGGCAAGGAGCTCATGCGGCTAGACAGCCCATGCGGCCAAAGGATCCATGCGGCTGATTGACCAATGCGGCTGAGGAGGCTATGCGGTTGGGACATCCATGCGGTAAGGACATCATATACGGCCAGAAGAGTTATACGTAGCCATGCTTCTTATTCAAAGTATTTCAATTTTGTAAATTAAAAACTTTGAAGGGGGTCTTGTAGAAGCATAAAAAAGAATAAAGAAAGATCCATGCGGCTAAGGATCCCCATACGGCTGAGAGAGCACATGCGGCTCAGGGATCCATGTGGCTCAAGCGTTTATGCGGCTCGAATAGTTACATGCGGCTCAGAGAGGAGCCACGTGTCCCGCAACAGCTCTTCCATTTGTCCTTTATTGCATTAAATGCCTTGACGGCTGACAGCTCTGACAAATGACAGCTCTGACGTACGATAATGGCTCCGTCATAATGGCAGATTCCTAGGAAAATGAAGGATATCTCTGACACAATCCCCCAAAACCCAGAAATCTTCATGCGTCCTTGACATGTGGACAGTCGCATGCGGCTCAAACAGAGACCACCCCATGTGGCTTAGGCCAAAGCTATCCTATACGGCTTACGAGAACTACCCCATGCGGCTCAAGCAGAGGCTACCCCATGCGGCCCACGAGGACTATCTCCATGCATCTCACAAGGACTATCTTCATGCGGCTCACGAAGAAAGCACCCATCATGCGGTCACCTACGCTTATGCGGCTCAAATCACCAACATGCGGTTCAAATGTTCAGGGGCCACTCCTGTCACGACCCGCACCCTACAGAAGGGCACGAGAAGTGGGTACGTCCAGCCTACGCCGCAGTGTCGACGGTAGAACGCTGTCCTAGGTCAATCATCTAACAATATAAAAGTACCTGTACAGTTTATACTCTCTGAATGGAGGTGACATAACAGAATACAATCTCATCACATTAGGTAGAAGAATAAAAGATAGATAGATAGACAGATGGTAACTCAAGAGACAGTACAATAGATACAATAAGTCTAAGTGTCTAGTATAACATAACGTCCAGAATGTCAACTCATAAAAAATAGTCTAAGAGTCTATATCTCAACATCTCAAAATACAACTCAGATGTGAGACAAAATGATAATATAGAAAAGACTGTCTAGCTAAACTAGCCTAGACTACGGGGCAACATCCTCAGCTGCAGGTGGATCCTGCTGAGGGTCCACAACATAAGTATCATCTAGTCCTGCTCCGTAATAGGTAGACACCAGGGCCTCATCCTCTCCTCTATAATATTTTCAACAGGTCCAGTCAGGACAGGAACGAGCCACAATACATCTCACGCAGTGCATAGTATGATAGGAAATATAAAGCATGCAATAGAGAAAATACAGGAACTGCTGAAGGAGATACATGTAGTAAAAGAGATAGTGTAAAGGAAATATCTATGTATATAGAACTGTAAGTGGCTAGTGATGTAGAGTACAAGATAGGCATATGAATGGCTAGAATTTATACATGATTATACTACTGAGTTTGTACATGATTACACTACTTTGGAATTATTCACATGTCCACTTCTACTCCCCCGTTTCCCCAATCAATACACAGGATCCATTCAGGTTACGTTAAGATTCGTGATAAGCCATAATTGGGTGATACGTGAGTGATTCATGAAGATTCATGAAGGCTCGATGATCATGAGAGTACATGAGTCACCAGCTGATACATGAAGATACATGATAATAGAAGCATGAGATACATGATGTAAGTGAAACACACGTGACAAAAGTATCTGATGCTCCCGAGGGGGATAACATCTTATGAAAAGATCCATATAGTACCAATCCGTGATAACAATCGTGTCAGCATCAAGTAAAGTAATCTAGAGCAAGAATATAAATTCTGGCAAGTATGAAACGGTCAGAGAATGTACTCGCCTGATAACTGAATGTCTGAAGGGATATCCTGCCTGAGGAGAGATGTATGGCTCCTAATCAGAGCAACACAAGTCACAATGTATCCACAATGGTAAAAATAGAGTATACAATGCATACTACATGATTCTAGTCAATTGGTCAAAGTCAACTCTTGGTCAACTCAACAGTCAACTAGGTCACAGGAAGTCATACTAGGTCACAGGGAATCAACTAAGTTAATAAAGTCAAACAAGGTCAAACAAGTCAAGGTTAGTCAAATCTAGGTTAAAGTCAACTCTTGGTCAATATTCTAATCAAACTAGTCAATACTAGTCAACATGATCAATCTAGGTCAAGTCTAGGCCAAATTTAGACTAACTAAGGTTTTGGGTCAAACAAAGACTAGTCAACAAGGTAATTAGGTCAATCTTGACTAATGGTCAACTTCTAGTCAATACTCCATAAGACTAACTCAAACCATGACAAACATCTAAGTATTCCACTTCACCCCATTCATATCTTAATCTACATAGGACTATCCTCATAATCCATATGGTTAACCTAATCATCTAGTTAGGGTTTAGTCAAACCTTAGTCAAATAGTCCTTCTATGTTCATCCAAGTCATTCTAGGTCAATTAGGTCAAGGTTTGACCTATAGTTGACTTTAGTCAACCATGGTCACAAGGCTACCTAGGTCAACCATTCAAGAGCTAATCTAGGCCGAGTATAGGGCAACCCCTATTAGCCATAGGCTAGTATATCTAGGTTCCATAGGCTAATATCATATAGGTATCTACCTTATGAATAATATTACAACATATACATAACTCACATATATATATATATATATATATATATATATATATATATATATATATTAAAATAATATATATATAGGCCTACAGCCTATGTAATACTCCTATGCCATAATATATATATATATATATAGATATAATATATTATATAATCTAACACAAAATATATATAACATATATATATATACAAATTAGTATAATACATATACATAGAGAGAGGAAAGTGAGAGAGAGAATAGAGAGAGTGAAAGAGTGAGAGAGATATTGGAGTGTGTGTTAACAGTGAAGAGAGGGGGGGTTCTCTGTCTCAGATTTCTGAGAAGGGGGTACAACAACACAACCCACACACTTACATATATACCTATTTATATACACACCATATCTATCTATAAACATCCATACATCTAAGACATACACCTACACACTCACATACATACATGTATATACAATATATATACACATAAATATATATATATACATAAAAATCATTTTGAAATTGGATTTTATAAACTGGAAATACAAGAAATACTGTTCACTACTGAACAATGGGAGAAACCTAAATCGAAACAAAAATCAAGCTAATACCCTAATCAATGGTTGGTAATTGTGCCCCCATATGTGTACGTGTCGTAGGTGTCCATAGGTGTCCACCACGACGACACAACGTGTCCAAATGTCAAAAACCCAAATCGGGTAGTTTCAGACACTGTGCAGTATCACAGCGTCGTGCAGAGATGCACACACGTGTAGGACACGACACAGGTATCCAAGTGTCTCGTGCACAGTGTCTAGGTTCGCCTAGGGTCAGGCTAGGTGTCTAGGTTCCTGCACCGTGTCCAAGTGTCACCAGGACACGGCACGAAGCCCGATCAGTCGAGAAAACTCGACTGATACACGCGGTTTACACTACGTCGTGCAGCGGTACGCGTGCCTCGTGGAACGACACGAGCCATGTGGGGCTCGTGGTCATGTCCACGTGTAGCCTAGTGTTGGGCTACCACTCGTGTACCACGAGGTGTCCGACTCGTGTCCACGCGACACGAAGGCCGTGTCTAAGTCAATTTTTTGACTGAACCGCGCGCGTGTGTGGCCAGTGCGGCCCCGATTTCGTGTCCGATACGAAACGAACACAACATGAAACTTTTGGGGGCATGTTCGCAGACATTGCCCCCGTGTCTATGCCAATTTGGCGTGTCCACATGCTCTTACAGTGAGCACGAGCAGCGGGGTAGCAGGGCACTGGTGTGTGTTACGTGCAGTGAGTTCGTGTTTTGGACACGGACACGACTCAGATTTGTGCTCAGTCATAGGGTTTCGTGATCAGCATGCCAAGGGCTACCCAAATGTGTAATTTGTTTTGGAAAACAACAACTTTATTCCTAAGTGGCTTTTATCAAACACAGTTATTTAAACACAGACGTGTCCGATACGGATACCAAACCAAATATATTTTCTACCAAATTGACCTACAGTTGGGGTATACCTATATGCATGCATTTATGAAGAAAAATCAGAATATTAACTAGGTTTGAGGATATTTACCTATGAGTGCAAAATCAATGAAAATGCCTAGAATAGGGGGGGTGTCCACTTCTCTTGGTGATGCCCAAAGCTCCACAAATCCTTGATAGCAGGCCCTAACTAGTATCCTCTAGTATAGGGGAGTCCAATGCAAGAAACTAGAGGTGATTTGGCTCAGAATGATCAAGTTATGGTCTTGTGAAGGAAATGGAATTTCTAGTTTAAAATTCATGTAAATTGATCATGATGAAATGATAGGTTATATAGGAAGGGGGGTAGTGTAGGGGGGTGCCTTGGCGGCCATGGCAAGGGGGGTGTCCTTGGCCTTCCTTCAAGGTGAAGGCAAGGACTTTGGTGCCAAAGGGTTGATATTTTGAGTGTTTGTGGAAAATATCTAATAAGGTGAATATCAAGATATTTTTCCTACTTTAACCAATGTAAATATCTATCCCCTTAGCATTCTAGGTTAGTAAAATCTCTAGATTAGGCTAAACTTGGTTAGGGGCTCTCATGATACTAATCAATTAATTAAATAATAATAAATCACATAAATGCATAATTCCAAATAAATCCTAGAAAATTACCAAAATATCCTTTTAGGCTAAATCACTAATTGATGTTCTAAGCCTATGGCTAGGCTCACATGGTCATGGCAACTTCTAGGTTAAGGAATAACTAGGGTTTACACTAGGGTTATACTAGTAGTCACAAAGTCATAGTCATGACTTAGAAAATAGTTTTAATTACACTAGAAATCACCAAAAATCATATTATGCCTAAAACACCATTAAAAAAATAAAAATAATAAATTTTCAAAAAAATACCCCAATTTCAGAAAACTGGGTGTTACAACTCCCAAGCAGCCTTGACACGTGGACAGTCTTATGCGGCTCAATGGGGAGCAGTCCTCATGCGGCTCAGATTTCTAAGTGGCTCGCGGTTAAGACACGTGGCATGATAATGGGACACATGGCATCAATCGACCAAATCCATCAACAAATCCCAATAAAATATTGGAATCAAATCAAATCATTTTTTAATCAGCAATTCAATGACACGTGGCTAGAAATCTGAGATTGGCATAACAAATCATGGGGATTTATGTCAATCATTATTAATTACCCACAAAGATTTGATACAATCACATTAATTGTCCAGATCTATTATATTCAAGATGAGCGGCCGAGATTCATTGATCCTTAGCCGCTGACTTTGAGAAGGGCATCATGTAAACCCTAATGATGCCCCCCACTCTTATAATAGCAAGGTACCATTCCCTTGCAACAGACGCAAAGAGAGAGCAGACATAGACAAGCGAGAGCAGAAGAGAGAGAGCACACCCCCCTCGGATCCAGAGAGAACAAGAGAGCATTTCTTCATCAACGCAAGTACTTCTTCTACAAGCCAAGGCTGCACCCGATCGTCCAAGGAGTAAGGCAGAGCTGCCGTCGCTTTTCCGATCTACCGTCACCCCTAGAATCTAAAATAACAATTGTACTTAGATTATTGTACCTAGGTTTTCGTCCCTAAGCTTTCTTTGTACAAGCGAGTTTGTATTGTGATCTAAGTTCAGTCCTCCGATAATTGTTCTGTTCCTTTACAATCAATGGCAAACAACATTCAAACACAATATGATGTCTAAATGTAACTGTAGTTTTGAATTAGATCAACAAAGGATTTTAAAAAGTATATCAATAGTAGAAATCAATCATTGGTCACAAATAATCCATTAGAAAAAATTGCAGATCTAGTATATACCAAAAATAAAAATATAATGAGACTTTTAACAATGATCACAAAAAATATGATTCATAATTTGTCCAACAATTTAGTGAATCAATTTCATAAAGAATATAATCGCCGAAAAAAATCAAAATAAATATACCAGAATCTATGCAAAATCTATACCAGAGTCCATACATTTGAATTCAATTACCTTAGCATGTATATGATATTCATTGATAACATGAAGGTAATGAAGATAAATTACTTGAGAAGGAGAATTCAGTCGACTTGAATACTCACGTAAAGTATGATCAGTTTAAAATAGATAATCATGAACTTGAGATAAATCTCATAGAAAATACCAAATTAATTAAACTTTAAAAAAATCAAATAAGATAATTAAATATATTTGGCAAGATAACTTTTAAAAACTCAAATAAAATGAGGAATTAAAAACAATAAATAATAATAATATATTCTCTCAAAAATTACTAAAATTAAAAATATTGAACAAATCAACAAGATATTTTAAAGTAAAAGAATATATGTCCATGATGAACTAGGTATACATATATTAAGGGCGTAAAAATTAAACAATTAATTTGCTCCCCTTAAATATGTGTATCTAGTTCCGAAGAAATTATATTAAAAAATAGATAAAAATAAATAATCACAAGATCCCAAAAATATCTAAGATGCATCTTTCTTTCCTTTGATCAAATGTATATAAAGTTCCAAACTTAAACAAAATATCATCTTTAGGCAAAAAAATATCCAATAATAAATGCTTAAAGATGAACAAACAAAATATGTCTCCAATAAAAGTATAGATTCAAATAACAAAAAGAAATAATTTATGACAGTAAAGGATTTTTGAAGACTGTCTGGTAATGGACATGTTCAAATTAAATCAAAAAGAAATCAAAAGGACTTTCGAAATACGAATTTATTATGAAAAGTTGTGTAAAAAATTGTTCGATTGCGTCCATTTTGTCCTCAGACAAAAGCTGGCTATTCGAATTTTATATCACGGAAACAGTTTTAATAAAAGAATGATAAACCATAAATAACCTATTTTGAGCAAATAAACATAACTAGATAATATCCAAAGAAATATCTTCTAGAGATATGGTATGTCAGGGTATAATTGATTTGAAACAATTAAACTACCATCTTACATGGTATGGGGGAAGAAGTTGAATAGGATTTTAGGTTTTTTTGGTGTAATATATATATTATAATTTTATATTTATTTTTTGGTATATATATATATCTATATCTATATATAATATTATATATATATATATAATATATATATATATAATATACATATATATTATTTATATATATATATTTTATTATATATAGATATATATAATATATTATATATATTTTTCTATATATAATATATTATATATATATATATATATATATATATATAAAGTATGAACATGATTTTTTTTATAATACATATGTATATAAATATGTGTATCTAGGATTATATATACTTACACATATGTACATGTATATCTTAGATACCTATATATCTATATATATGAACATTATATAGCGTAATATAATATTCATATATAATAGATATATATATAGATATATATATATATATATATATATAAGCCAGTGGCGCGGTGGCACACTGGTAAGACCGCTGGCACTCGGGGGTGAGGGCGCGGGTTCGAGCCCCCACTCCCAGGGGGCGGCTGGGTGGCGTTGTCCACGGCCTCTGGGCCAAGGCTGGCTGGGTGGCGTTGTCCACGGACCTTGGTATATATATATATATAATATATATATATATATATATATTATATAATATATATATATATATATATATATATGGGGGCGGCTGGGTGGCGTTGTCCACGGCCTCTGGGCCAGGCGGGGGTGGCGTTGTCCACGGACCTTGGTATTATATATATATAATAATATTATATATATATATATATATATATAGATATATATATATATATATATATATATACATATATATATATATTAAAGTATATAAAATCATATATTATATAATTATATATATATATATATATCTCTATATATATATATTATATATATATATAATATATATATATATATATATATAAATATATAATATAGATTTTTATATACTT
>JANAVB010025969.1:0-62500 GCA_029216955.1 Iris pallida
TGTTTGATTTTTGGGTTGGTTATTGTGCTGCGATAGGCTATCGACCGAAGTCACGATCAGGAGATTTTATTGTTTATACCTTTAACTTATGTAAGTTATAGAGTACGACACGTCCCACTCCATGCGGCACCTTTTGTCCTTGTTTGTTGTAAGGGTGCCATATGGGTTCGAGGATGTTGCGCTACCCTATAATAGTAGCATAAGTATTACTATTATCAATCATTCTATTAACTGGGTTTTTAATCTTAACTCTTGTGCCCCTTTGGCGGTACTTGCTATTCGGGCTGACCCCGCTGGTTTTGTTTGCCAGATCTCGTAGCAGAGCCGAGGACACATCTTCCTCCCTGACATCCATGGTGCATACTAGGAGCATGGCGGTTCGGGACTCGAGTGGGTTTCTTCTCCACCACTCCTGCTTATACTTTTGCGGCGTTTAGCCACCGGCACCTGTTAGCCGATTACTGATATTTTGTGTCAGTACAGAATTGTAATTAAACAGACTGCAGCTGTGTATAATTTTGTACTCCTGACTCCTAGATAGCTAAATTATAAAGCTAGTCTCTCATCATTTGATGAAGCAGGGACGCCTTACTGCTTTATCTTTAATGTTCATTTATTGCTGATGTGACTTTGATTGATTGAGACATAGAACTCTGTACCATAGAGACTTGATTGTACATGTACCCCCCTAGTCTCTCGACAGCCACGATCGCCGTATGTTACGTACCTCATATGGAGTAGCTGGCCTAGTCCGTCTCCGTATTTCGGTACTGGGGCGTGACAAGTTTTAGTGGTGGCCCATGCAGGTCTGATTTTCAGACTTGTGGGGTATTGCGAATTATTAGGAGTCTCAATCAAAACTTGTTCCCCTTGAAATTCTGTTTCGAATTCTCTGTCCTTGCCTTGATCTCTAACCTGACTTGCATCCTCGAAATCTTCCTCGTTCGGACTTGATAATCTTATATCTTCTCCTATAGGGGTGCTTCATTCTCAGTAGCGGTGACCCTGAGAAGAGCAGCAAGAGCATGGCTCGACTGGCAGCACAGGGAAGAACCTTCTCCAGCAGGCACACAGAAAATGGAACCAGAGGCAGTGACCGCAGGTTATTGAAACTCCTGCAGCCCAGCACGACGGCAGTACCATACGCCGTAGCACTCCTGGAGATCATCCGGGGGTTTCTTGTCACTAACCAACAGCAACACTCGCAGCAGGAGCAGAACGTGTGTGAACCAAGGGATTCAGTTAGCTCTTGAGAGGATGCCGGGGTTGACTCGGAGCATCAGAAGGTTCCGTCGCTTGAACCCAGGTATTTTGATGGCACGGAGGATGCCATCACTGCGGATGCATGGATTCAAGACATCGAAGCCATTCTTGTGGCAGCCAGGTTCCAGATGAGAAGGTTGATCAGTCAACTGTACTTCAGGATCTTGCCCCGACTGGTGGCATCAAGAAGTTGTTACAGACCCTGTTCGTTGGACCACCTTCAGTGACAGATTCAAGGCCAAGTATTTTGGCGTAGTAGCTCGATATGAGCTCCAGCAGAAGTTTATCAGTCTCAGCAACAGGCAAGACCGTAGATGGTATGCAGCAGAGTTCTGCAGATTGTGCCGTTTCGCACCAGCAATGGTGGCAACGGAGCCAGAGAAAGCTATGAGGTTCCAGCAGGGACTTCATTTGGAACTATTCAGCTTGTGGAAGGACACGACTACCAGACGTTTGACGCTGTTTTGACGGCCGCTCGGAGGCACGAGCTTACCCAGCAGAGGTTGGCATCGAGGACAGAGGTCAGAAGAGATCTCATTCCCAGGTTGGAGGAGGAGCAATGCAGCGAACATCGGCACCAGCCCCGTGTACGTATTCATGATGCAGGAGCGCCGCGGAGGACGGCCGTGTCAACTAATACAGCGCCAGTTCGGCATCAGCAGCCGAGGAACCACAACAGCGTCAGGGAGCACCCCAGGGCTGTACATTCTGTGGGAAGGCAGGGCACACGAGGGAGTGTGCCGGTCAGCGAATGGCTTATGCTTGAGGTGTGGTAGTTCAGACCACCGTATTCCACTTGTCCTGTGATGCAGAGGCCAGGAGGGCCAGCTCAGCAGTTTCCAGCATTGCCAGCTCCGGTGGCAACCCGAGTGGAGGGCCAGTATTAGCAGTAAGGCCCCTAGCCCAGCGTCTACCAACGCAGGCTCAGATGTTCGCCAGCACAGGAAGCCGAAGGCCCTCAGAGGCAGCAACCATGGTCGAGGAAGGCCGCAACAGGGGCTCCGCGGGCCAGGCTCTCACATTACCTTGGGAGAGGCTCTAGCGTCTAGTGACGTGGTGGCAGGTAAAATTCGTCACCTCATTTCCCTGTAGCATTATTTGATTCAGGCGCTACTCATTCATTCATCTCTGCACAATATGCTACACGGATTGGATTAGAGTTTGAGGCATTGCCGGAGAGGATGGATATACTCACCGGCAATGGGCTCGTAGAAGTTAGCAGGTGCGCTTTTCATGTCCGGTAGAGGTGTGGGCATTTATTGCCCGCATCATTGATTGAATTCCCTATGGGGAATTTTGATGTTGTTCTTGGCATGGACTGGTTGAGAGACAGTCATGCGACAATTGATTGTGAGAGGTAGGGTCATATTCAGCGTTCCTGGGAGCGTTCATCTTTACTCGAACCTTGAAGAATCAGGCCGGAGGCGTCATCTCACAGCAGTGTCAGAGCCAGGACAGATTCCGGAGTGGTCGAATTTTCTCGACGTCTTCCTGAGCTCCCAGGGATACCCCAGTCAGAGAGGTAGAATTTAGCATTGAGTTGAACCCTGGAACGAGGCCTATTGCAGACAGAGTTTACAGAATGTCGCCGTCAGAACAGGATAATTGTATCAACATGAAGAAGAGTTGAAGTCTAAGGATTCATCCGAGACAGTAATCGCCCTGGGCCGCGCCAGTGATTCTAGTTCCCAAGAAGGATGGGTCGACGAGATGTGCATCGACTACCGCAAGCTGAATGCAGTACAGTGAAGAATAAGTACCCACTACCAAGGATTGATGACCTGTTTGACCAGTTGAGCAAGGCCAGTGTCTTTTCCAAGATCGATCTTCGGTCAGGATACTATCAAGTAAGAGTCCGGGAGCAAGACATACCGAAACAGCATTCAGATCTAGATATGGGCATTATGATTTTTAGTAATGCCCTTTGGACTAACCAACGCCCCCGCAGTATTCATGGATTTAATGAACCGCATCTTTCTGCCGATTGGATAAATTTGTGGTGGTGTTCATAGATGACATTCTTGTCTATTCCAGCAGTGAAGAGCGCATGAGAACATCTTAGGACTCTTCTAGCATTGAGGGAGCATCAACTTTATGCGAAGCTCGACAAGTGTGAATTCTGGTTAGATCACATTTCGTTCCTGGGGCATGTAATTTCTGGGGCAGGAGTGTCAGTGGATCCGAAGAAGATTGAGGCCGTGAGCATTGGCCAGTCCCGAGAACGGTTGCAGAAGTGCGAAGTTTCTTAGGATTAGCTGGTTACTACAGAAGGTTCGTGGCGGACTTTGCCAGATCTCTGCGCCCTTAACGCGTTTGACGCACAAGGACGTGAGTTTGTTTGGTCAGCTGTCAGGCATCATTTGAAGAATTGAAGAAGAGGTTGATCTCAGCCCCGATCTTGACGCTTCCAGTAGGAGCGGGAGGCTTTACAGTATATTGTGACGCATCTGGAAGGGTCTTGGATGTGTATTGATGCAGCACGGAAAGGTGATAGCATATGCGTCTCGGCAGCTTCGAGACCATGAGAAGAATTACCCGACTCACGATTTGGAGTTAGCAGCTGTGGTGTTTTCACCAAGTTGTGGAGGCATTATTTATACGGATCGGGTAGAGATCTATACTGATCATAAGAGTTTGAAATACGTTTCACGCAGCGAGATTTGAACATGAGGCAAAGAAGATGGTTAGAACTACTGAAGGATTTTGACTTTAGATCTTCAGTATCATCCAGGCAAGGCGAATATAGTTGCAGATGCACTGAGTAGGAGACAGTGCCTTTATCTTGACCTCGCAGAAGCATATTTTAGAAGACCTTCAGAGTATGGGAATCGAAGTAGTTTTGCCAAGGGATATAGAAGAATGACCAGTATGCAGATTCAGTCAACCTTAGTAGAGATAAGGGCAGCACAAGCAGAGATCCACAGATTCAGAAGTTGCGGTCGGAGTGTGAATCAGGCCGTAGGAAGGAGTTAGTGATTCATGAAGATGGTACGCTCAGGTTTGGAAACAGACTCTGTGTACGAGTGGAGACCTTCGGCAAAGTTATGTCCGAAGCTCATAGTTCTATTTACTCCATTCATCCAGGAGGAACGAAGATGTATCGAGATATCAGGCAGTACTTTTGGTGGAATGGCATGAAAAGAGGATAGCGAGATTTGTATCCAAGTGTCTGGTATGTCAGCAGGTGAAGCCGAGCAGCAGAGACCAGCAGGGTTGCTACAGCCGCTTCCTATCCCAGAATGGAATGGGAGCACATCACGATGGATTTTGTGACCGGTTTACCTAGATCCCCGGCTGGCAAGAATGCAGTCTGGGTAATAGTAGATCGACTCACGAAGGTCGCTCATTTCCTTCCCTTCCGAGTTGGACAGACTACTGAGCAGTTAGCAGAAATGTACATGAAGCAGATAGTAAGGCAGCACGGTGTTCCAGTTAGTATAGTATCAGATCGGGATACGCGGTTTACTTCCCATTTTTGGCGGAGCTTACACCAAAGTTTGGGAACCAAGTTAAGATTCAGTACTGCTTATCATCCACAAACTGACGGGCAATCAGAAAGAACCATCAGACGTTAGAAGATATGCTACGGCGTGTACCTTGGATTTTGGCGGATCTTGGGATCACCTTCATCTAGTGGAGTTCTCCTATAACAACAGCTATCAGGCTAGCATTCAGATGGCCCGTTCGAAGCATTGTACGGAAGGAAGTGCAGGTCCCCTTGGCATGGACGACGTCGGAGAACGGAAGTTGTTGGGGCCAGAGATGATCACGCAGACTGTGGAGATAGTTAATTGGTCAGAGAGCGCCTTCGAGTTGCACAGGACCGACATCGTCATTGGGCAGATCAGCATCGTAGGCCTCTAGAGTTCAGAGTTGGCGACCAAGTGTTTCTGCGGATTCGCCTACTCGGGGTATCATCAGATTTGGAACCCGAGGAAAGCTTAGTCCAAGATACGTTGGTCCTTTTAAGATTCTCGCTCGGGTAGGCGATGTGGCTTATCGACTTGCCCTTCCGCCTTCGTTAACTGGCATACATGATGTGTTTCATGTGTCCCAATTACGGGTATGTCCCGGATCCGAGTCATGTCCTCGATCATTCTGAGTTGTCGTTGGTACCGACCTAACTTACGAGGAACAACCCGTATCTATTTTAACCGGCGAGAGAAGGTACTCAAATCGGACGATAAGCCTTGTCCGTGTTTCTTGGAACCATCACTCTTCGGAGAGTCAACCTGGGAGCGCGAGACGAGATCAGATCTCGGTATCCATTTGTTTGACTAATAAGGTATATTTTGCACCTTATTGACACGATTCCATGCTTCTGCACCTGCTTGTTTTGCACTTTGATGTACGATAATACTGCTATGATAGTTAACTTGTATATGATTGTGCCTTGCTTGCCCTGATTTCACTATCCTGTCTTGGCTGGAATTCCGAGGACGAATTTTTCTAAGAAGGGTAGGATGTCACTCCCCGATCCTGGAATACGTATTTAATACGTAAACCGATAATTGATTTACCTGTATTTATACGATATTTTATGCAGTATTCTTCATGCATTTCCCAAAAATATTCGACAAAATATTATTTCCTAATTTTTTTCTGCATTGGGCCTACAGTTTGGCTCATTTGGGTAACCTATTCTTGGTTCACCAATGGTTCATCTGAACCCTTGGTTCATCATGAACCCATGGGTCCAAGATCTTTATATATAACTCATCTCATCTCTCTCCTCTCATTTACTTCCTCTCATTTATTCCTCCACCAACCAAGGCAAGTACCAACTTGCTCAAGATGGATCATAATTTTGTCAATGATTTCTTACAAAACTATTTGCCAAAACATGTTCTTCTCTCAATCTATACTAGTTTAGAACTTGAAAATTTCCATTTTGAAGCTTTGATTTTTGTAGATCTAGGTTTTAATCATTTTCGGATTTGCATGGTTCGATCTACTTTAGTTGGATTTTGGTTTTGATGCTTCCATGTGGAAGAGCATTCAGTTTCACCCAAGTTGGAACTTTGGAAATCTGGATTTGGAGTTCGGATGGCCAAGTTATGATGCTTGAAGTTTGGGTTCAGCATGGTGTTCTTGCTGTTTGGAGAAGACATGAACAGTGTGCTCCTGTTGAGCACGCTTCCTGTTGGAAGCGTGTCTCTCCTTGAGCTTGCGTGACTTTTCACGCAGCTCTCTCCTTGAGCCTGCGTGACTTTTCACGCAGCTCTCTCCTTGAGCCTGCGTGACTTTTCACGCAGCTCTCTCCTTGAGTCTGCGTGACTTTTCACGCAGCTCTCCTTGAGCTTGCGTGACTTTTCACGCAGCTCTCTCCTTGAGTCTGCGTGACTTTTCACGCAGCTCTTCCCTTGAGTCTGCGTGACTTTTCACGCACGCTGCCTTGAGTGAGCCGAGAGCCTGCGTGACTTTTCACCCCTTGAGCGAGCGTGCTTTGTGCGTACGCTTTGATATTTTATTAGATATTATATGCCCATTTATATCCTTACGCCTTTTGTCCCGAGCATGATATGAGCACTAATGTGACCCCGGAGAACAAAGTGTTCCTACCTGATACATGTACCTGAATGCCCAGTTCTTGTTCATGCTCGACAAATGACTCGTAACTCCACGTGGCGTATTTGCAATGATGCATTACCAAGGAGGTAGAACATGTTACATACTGATTGACATGGATCCTCTTGGGGTACTCGTACTAAAGTACGACTTTAGGAGGATAATCATGCAGGCCACAGTATGTGGGTCCAAGATTTCACCTAGGTTAAACTAGGCAACTGATATACTAGATGCATGGGGAGGGCAAAATCCCGAGATCGTGTTACACCAGCCCCGCCTTGAGATATTGTCTCGACGCGCCGGCTGGTCTCCAGGATACTGTGTCCTCTGCAACGAGTGGATGACTGTATCCAATTAATTCCTGCTATATAATATATGTTTTGGCAAGGTGGCCTTACGAGGGACCTGTGCTCAATCATACCTGTCTACGCGAACCCCTGGGTGGTTAGCCTTGCTGGAAAGATACGATCTGAGGATTTCTAAATAACATGATGCAGGATAACCTCGTCCCCTAGAAACTCGTAGACTTGATTGGCCGCGAAACGACTTGCTTGTATCCTATTACCTTCCGTGAATAACTGAGGAAACGGACTGTCATGGTACGTGATCCAACCCATGTTCTGTTTGATTTTGGGTTTGTTATCGTACTATGACAGGCTGTGGACCGAAGTTATGAAGGAAGACTTATTCTGGTTGTGAGTGCTACTTCTGAATGACTGAGGAACATGGTCTATCATGGTACAGATGATCCAACCCATGTTCTTGTTTGATTGTGGGTTGGTTATTGTGCTGCGATAGGCTATCGACCGAAGTCACGATCAGGAGATTTATTGTTTATACCTTTAATTATGTGAAAGTTAGAGGACCGCACTCCCGACTCCTGCGGCACCTTTTGTCCTTGTTTGGTTGTAAGGTGCCATATGGTTCGAGGATGTTGCGCTACACTATAAGTAGCATAAGTATTAATATTATCAATCATTCTATTAACTGGGTTTTTAATCTTACTCTTGTGCTCCTTTGGCGTACTTGCTATTCGGGGCTGATCCCGCTGGTTTTGTTTGGCCAGATCTCGTAGCAGAGCCTGAGGACACGATCTTCTCCCTGACATCCATGGTGCATACTAGGAGCATGGCGGTTCGGGGACTCAGTGGGTTTCTTTCTCCACCACTCCTGCTTATACTTTGCGACGTTTAGCCACCGGCACCTGTTAGCCTATTACTTGATATTTTGTGTCAGTACAGAATTGTAAATAACAGACTGCAGCTGTGTATATTTTGTACTCCTGACTCTCTGAGATAGCTAATTATAAAGCTAGTCTCTGACCATTTTGATGAAGCGTCGGGGACGCCTTACTGCTTTATCTTTAATGTTCATTTAATTGCTGATGTGATTTGATTGATTAGACATAGAACTCTGTGGGACCATAGGATACTTGATTGTAGCATGTACCCCCTAGTCTCTCGACAGCCACGGTCGCCGTATGACTTACGCACCTCATATGGAGTAGCTGGCCTAGTCCGTCTCCGTATTTCGGTACTGGGACGTGACATTATGAGAAATAAATTAATGTACAATTAAATTATTTGTTGGAAGATGGACAATGAAAGTAATAATGTTAGGCCCTATGAAAGTACTTAATTGTGCTTGAAGTGTAACTTCCTAGAGGGTCTACTTGGCATCAACATTGAGGAGTTACAAATATCATGTCAAACTAAATAGGCACCACCCATAAACTCATTTCGGTTAAAAGAGGCATTATGCCGATAAATATTGAAGTACCATAAATGAATCCATAAGCATTCCTGTTCACATGCTGTCAGATTCAGGGCGATCCTAAGCTCCGAAAACATTCGAACAAAAAGAATACAGTACTAGCGAGCAAGCACTTAGTGATGTTTCAACCAAGAAGACAGTCAAACCGAATAGTACCAGAACTTCCAGTCAGTATAAAAACACATATGTAAAACCTTCGGAAAATTCCAAAGAAACATAGGCTGACCAACAAAAGAGACAAGTTATTATTCATTTTCTTGGTTTGGACATACTATTTTGTAACTAAATTAACTAGAAAAATTATGAACCTTTAAACTAAGTGCAACCTCTGCCATACTGGTTTTACTTCTCGATAAAGGATCGCAAAACATCACATGCTCCCTATATTACATTAGCATCAAAGTACCTACCTTGGAACAAGGGCACTTCAGAAATAGCTGTGGTGTACATGTGGCATTATGTCGAACACGTATTAGACACGACAAAACCTATATTGTCTCCGTCTCCCCGCCAAAAGCAACCATTCAAAACCACTATAATCCCCACCGACCACAACCACCCAAAAAAAATTCCGAAACCACGTTTCTGAACCTCGGTCGATCTGGTGTTATTCGGTCCGTGCAATGTAGTGGATGATAATGATATGGTCGACCCAAGTTTTACCGTCGTTGTTCCTGTGGTGTAGCTGTCGGAGCTAATGAGATTGTTGTGCATTCGAACAACGACCATTTTCTTTTTCTAGGAATTTTTTTTTCTCAGGCATCGATTTTATCAACTAGACATAGCGACGAACTTGATTAGGGAAGTAAAAGAATCCAAATTAGGGATGAACTCGATGTGCAAAGAACCCCGAAATCAGTTGTATAATCTACAACCCCTAACCCTAATTCTAGCATCAATCCAATATTATTTATTTACACAAGCAATCAAATCAGTTTTACAAAATAATTGAGAACATAAATTAGGGTTCAATTGCTGGATAGAATGGAAAAAAGACCTTTAACGAAGCGATGGATTCGTCGGACGTTGTCGGAGGCAGCTGCCGCCTGCTACTTCTACTTCTTTCTGGAAAGAGTGAATATCTTAGCTTTTCTTTCTTTTCTTTCTTTTGTTTTTGCTACTTCTACTTCTTTCTGGAAGAGTTTCTTTTTTTTTTTCTTTTTTTTTGGTAAGTTATAAAGGCACTTCACTTTTTGATCAAGGCTAGCCCATTTTAAACTTTGTATTATTTACAAGTTTCCATTGAAAAAATTGATCAGGGCTATCCCACTCTTTGGTATAAGTCACTAGTGCAAATAAGGACTGCCCAATTTTCTGGCAGTCCTAAACTCTCAATGGACTGCCAGAAAACTGGACATCCTAAGTCACAGTATGTGAAACAAAGCTGCCCATTTTTCTGGCAGTCCTTACTGTATGTAGGGCTGCCAGAAAATTGGGCATCCTTGTTTGCACTAGGACTTATACCAAAGAGTGGAATAGCCCTGATCAATTCTCTCAATGGCAAACTTGTAAATATACAAAGTTTAAAATAGGCTAGCCCTGATCAAAAAGTGAAGTGCCTTTATAAGTTACCTTTTTTAAGTCATTTTCTTGTGTTAATTACTCTATAATTTAATGATATTTTTTTACATGACTTCAACCTTATTACACTTTAAATAGGAATTGTTCAATAAAGCTTTTATAATGTCTCTATATTTTAAGATAGATTCTCAAAACTGTCCTCAATATATATATATATATATATATATATATATATATATATATTCCTTCTTATACGGGATAAGTTTACGGGAAGAGTTTACAGACCAATTTCTTACGGAGAAAAAGAACTCAAATATCTCGTCGAAATGTACGTATATTTCTCTTCTAAATTTATTTCTTTTTAAGATTTAAATCTCTACTCTCTACTCTTTAAAACATATCACTATCTTCAAAAATAAGGCTTATCTATCAATTTATTTTAAACACAGAGGGATTTATTTGTTTTTAAATAGAGATAGATAAACTATTCCATTTATTTTTTAAATAGAGATAAAAATTTTTAAAAAAAAGAATCTATCCTTATAAATAAATATACATCTAAAAATTATATTTAAAATATTAATATTAATTTTAATGTTAATGTTAATATTAATATTGATATTATTTTTAATTTTTAATTTTACATTAATTTAAATTTTAATGTTAAAGTTAATTTTAATGATAAGTTAATGTTACATTTAATTTAATTTAAATATATTTTTATTTTTAAATAAATTTAAACTTAAATTTAAATCTAAATCTAAATATAAATTTTAATCTTAATTTAATTATATTCTTAATCTTAATCTTAATCTTAAACTTAATGTTAATGTTGAAATTAAAATTAAAATTAATATCAACAATGAAGTTAGCGCCAAAGATTAACATGATAATATATTAAAATTAACATTAATATTAAGTATATTTTTGAATAACATTTTAAAAAGATATTTAGGTTTAAAGATAATTTTTTTTAAAAACAATCCATCTCTATTTTAAAAAAGTTATAAAATTAACTTTTATATCTCTATTTTTTGAATAAATAAATAATCTTTCACTATTTAGAAAATAAATAGACTTATCTTTAAGATAGAGATATGTTCCTTTTTTAAAAGAGAGATCTAACATTTTAAAGTGAATAAGAAGAGAACCATATGTTATTTTCTCATCCCGTATTTTTGTCGCATAAGTTTTTCTCGTAGGAGAAGCTTTATAATATATATATTATATATATATATATATATATATATATAGAGAGAGAGAGAGAGAGAGAGAGAGAGATAGATAGATTATAGCTTATCTTTTATATATATATATATATATATATAATATATATATATATATATATTCTCTCTCTCTCTCTCCTCTCTCTATATATTATATATATATATATATAGAGGGAGAAGAGAGAGAGCTACAAAATTGCAACTCGTAGGGCATGTTCTCTCTCTCTCTCTCTCTCTCTCTCTCTCTATATATATATATATATTCTCTCTCTCTCTCTCTCTCTCTCTATATATATATATATATATAGAGAGAGAGAGAGAGAGCTACAAAATTGCAACTCGTAGGGCATGCTTGGATTGCGGGACGAAAAAATGAGTAGAGTTAAGTGGAGTTAAGTGAGGGGGAGTTAAGTGAATGGGGTAGAGTCAATGCATATAAACTTGTTTAGATTAAAGAGAGAGTTAAGTGGGGTGTGTTTATTAACTCTTGCTTGGATCGGAGGTTTTGAGTGAGAAGAGGATTAAAAAATATAATAGTTACCAAAATACTCTTATTACATATGTCATAAAATTAACTTTGGTTGAAATTAACTTGTCAACATATTTTCACAAATGAGTAAGCTACGGACAGCATATTGAAAGCAATATATATATACATAATATTTTATAGAACAAATAAGGGTATTTATGACTTTTAAACAAAACCCTCAATCCTTCTCGTTAATAGGGTGCAACTCGGGCGGGTTGGGTCGGACTTGAGGTCAACCCGAGCCCAACCCAATGAATCATAAGCCAAGTCCGAGCCCAAGCCCGATCCGACCTCGGGTTCAATATATGAAGCCAAGACCAAGCCCGGAGGATCGGGTTGGGTCGGATCCATCGAGTTTATCTGACTCTAATATAATATTTGAAATAATTTTAAACAAAAGTAATATTAACTCATAATCAAATAGCAATCAAGTCTTAATCATTACAAATACAAACTAAAATAAGATTTAGGATAAGAGTTGAAGAGTTGGGTGGAGAAATTTAGGATTTAAACTTTTTATTAAGAAGTATGAAACTATATATATATATATATATATCGGGTTTTTGGGTTCTTCGGGTAACCCGGCATATTAACCCGAGCCTAACCCGATATATATATATAATATATATATATATATAATATATATATATATATTTCCCTATATATTTTTTTCCCTATATTAGGAAAATTCTATATAGGAAAAAAATATATATAGGAAAAAATAAATATAATATAAATAATATATATTATATAATATATATATATATATATATATTAATATATATATATATATATATATATATATATATTATATATGAAAATTCTACAATACATCCACCCTTTTGGATGTATCGATACATCCGAAATCTGGACCGTTGGATGTTAATCCAACGGTTCAGATTAAAGTCAGATGAAATAATGCAGGAGACATCATTTAATGCTGTTTTTGACTTTTGACCTCTTGTTAACTTGCTATAGCAGGTCATTCTTCAATGCAATTTTTCAATGAACACCATAAATTAACTCATATTTACTTCTCTTTTGTCCATGTAATTTAATATTTTGTGCAACTACGTATATAAAACAATAATTGTGTCGGCCGGAAAGGAAGGACACAGTGTGTCCAGGTCTGTAGGCTATGTAGACGACGACACCACCGTCGCTGGCGATCTAGATGGTGACACTGACGACGAATGGTACATTTAGGACGGAGAATGGTACATTTAGGAAGCCGATAAAAGCTCGTTCTCTCAAATCTCTTCTTTGTGTAAATTAAATCCAAGGACACAATCCCTAAGGACACAGTTGTCCAGGTTGTAGGCGATGTAGACGACACCACCGCCGCTGGCGATCTAGATGATGACACCGACGACGAATGGTACATTTAGGACGGAGAATGGTACATTTAGGACGGAGAATGGTACATTTAGGAAGCCGATAAAAGCTCGTTCTCTCAAATCTCTTCTTTGTGTAAATTAAATCCAAGGAGGACACAATCCCTAAGGACACAGTGTGTCCAGGTCTGTAGGCGATGTAGACGACACCACCGCCCTGGCGATCTAGATGATGACACCGACGACGAATGGTACATTTAGCGGAGAATGGTACATTTAGGACGGAGAATGGTACATTTAGGAAGCCGATAAAAGCTCGTTCTCTCAAATCTCTTCTTTGTGTAAATTAAATCCAAGGAGGACACAATCCCTAATTTTAGTTATTGCTTAGCAGAGTCTGCTTAGTTGTTGTAAAATTATGGTGTTGCTTCTGTGACACTTTCATCTTTAATCTCATGTTTTCTATGAATATGTTTCTGTTTGATTTTGATTTAGTAATCTTTCCGTAATTAGTTTTTTGTTTCATCTAACAATTTAATATTTTTGTTATAAAGCTACAGGCCATGGTGGTGGTGTGGAAGGAGAAACGAGATGAAGAAGGAAAGAAGAAGAAGTTCCGGTTCGCGGCGGACTTCGTCGAGTTCCTCAATCAAACGGAATTAAACCTCTTATAGAGTTCCTTAATTGAAGTTGATCATGATAACCTTTTGTACTTTTCAAACGGCTAGTAGAATCTTCCTCGAGCCCTCCTCAATCAAACGGCTAGTAGATTGTTTGCTAGTCTCAAATTTATTTGTCTTTCCATCTTCCTCACTTTTTGTACTTCTCTCTTGCTATATATACAATAGTTTTCTTGTTTCATAGTACTATTATTCATTCTGAAATACATAGAATAGTTGTCTGAAATACAATAGTTTTCTTGTTCTCAAGATGTCTACTCGTGTGGTGGAAATGTAGAAGACGTAGAAGATTGGGCCAGCTCCAAATGAAACCTTCATTCCGCGTATGTTGCGCAGGATTGAACAACAACTGTCGACGATTTCAGCTGATGTTGCATCGATCAATTCTAAGCTTTGTTCAATACAAATTGAACAAATGAATTTCTCTCGGTTTTGGAGAAGATTGAAGAATCTCCAGCTTTGAAGGGCATCTTCATCTGGAGTATTTAATAATGTGAAGGTGGTTTCCGTTGAATCTTCCGATGAGGAGGACGTGGTGCTACAGAATCGTAGTAAAGCATTGGACCGAATTCTCGCATTGTGTCCTACAGAAGAAACTGACTTTAGCAGTTCTTCGAAAAGAATACGTGGAAATTTAGATCCGGTCACACCATCGAAAAGTTTAACAAGGGGTTCAACCTCGAAGCCTAGCAATTGTACTAGTGGTTCTTCGAGTTATTACGACTATATTTTTGCCGATGATAGACCTGACGAGTAATATGAGTTTTGATTTAATTCCAACAGTTTTTTCTCCTAATTTATTCGTTTCTTTTCTTAGAGAAATAATATCATCTTGCAACAAAATCTGTGTCTCGGTTTGAGATGAAGACCTTAGCTCCTTTAACGAGAATTAAAATTGGGGTATGTATAGATAGTATATTTCTTCTTAGATGCCATACTTCGATTCCATCGCTGACATTTTTAATGATTTATTCAGATTGTAGGCATTGTCTCTGCTCTTCTCACCGCGGAGGAACGGAAAAGAACCTCCAATAAAGCTAATGTATGGTTTTTACCAATAAGGATATCGGTGAGTGAGCATTTTATTCAATGCATATGCATTAACAATTTTCTCGTTGTTTGTCCTTCGTAATGTATTAATTGATGTGTATGTAGAAAGAAACGTTACCTACATCCGACAAAAAGCTTCATGAAATATGGAAGAAGTACAAATATTTTCAGGATTACATGGGATCTTTAAGCACTTGTAACGAGGTATTAATGTATTTCTGTTTAAATAAATCCTAATTTTCTGAAAATTTACTAATTTGTTTTACCTAATTAATCCTGATTCAGATATACATACCCATTCTTTTGGACGACACTATACTCTTGCAAGAGTTCTGGTTAAAACAAGGACTGTTGAAATTTGGGACTCACTTGCATCTAAAGATGATCCGATTCAAAACAAAATCATAAAAAATAGTAAGCTCATATTCATCAATTTTTATGAATTGGGTACAAGATACGCGGTATACTAATACATATTGTATTCTGGTAATTGTAGCTTTCAAATTTGGATCTCTTTCTCGAAGAAGAGATTTTGAAGTTGAGAGATGCTAGGTTCAGCTTTTCTACTTTTGCAATAAAACGTCGTTCTTATGTTCCCGCCAAGGCAATTTTGTTGATTGTGGATTTTTGTAATTGCATTCATGAAAGACCGATGTAGTCTAGACTACCGTTCTCTCAATGTAAGTAAAATAAATATGTCGTCAAAAACTTACACTTTTTAGAGCAATATTTTTGATGTTATGTTTGTTATATGCAGTTTGATGCGGAATGGAAAGACGCAAAGCTGCTGAATGGATTACAACTTCAGAGCACAATGAAGTACTAAAAGGAGTCCAATCTGAAATGATTGAATATGGAAGACGATGATTTTTCTTCTTCTTTTATATCTAATGTATTATGTTCATTTGTTTTGAGTTGTAATGACATTTTTGCCAAACGGCTTCGATTCTTTTTGATTAAAGAATCATTTTTGCCCTTCAAATTAATATAATTAAGCAGAAAGGAGTCCAAAGGTTTCGATTCTTTTTACCCTTCCATCGAATGACATTTTTGCCCTTCTAATTAATTCAAAACACCCCCGAACCCTTTTATTACAAAAAAAAAAAACCGTTTCGATTCTTCCTCTTCTTCCATACTCCACTCTGTACTCAAACCTAGGTCATTCTCCTCCAAAATCTTCAAACCTTCCTCCCCATTCGCAATCTTCACACCATGTCGGCATCAGCGGCAGAATCATCACCGGCAGCATCACCAATTAGAGAAGATGCACCAGTTACAGAAAATCCAAAAGGGAAAGACGGAGAACAACCGAAACCCTATTCTAAGAAAGTTTCACAGAAGAAAAAGAAAAGTTGCTAAACAAAAGAAGTGCAAGAAGAAGTGCAAACAGAAGGTATAACTTTGAGTTTATGTTCGCAAATTTGTATATATTACACGGAGAATGACATTCTCCGTCATAAAACGCATTTGAATGTTCATTCTCCCTGTCAAATTACACTTGGAATGCCATTCTCCGTCTAAATTAAATCAATAATATCATTCTCCGTTTACTTTAACGGAGAATGGCATTCTCAGTGTTAAAACACATGAGAATGCTATTCTCCGTGTTAATTTAAACGGAGAATGCTATTCTCCGTTTAATTTGAAACGGAGAATTCTATTCTCCGTGTTAAATTAAACGTAGTATGGCATTACAAGAGTTAAAACGAAAGAGAATGCTATTCTTCGTGTTTTTACAAACGGAGAATAGCATTCTCCGTTTCCAATTACACGGAGAATAGCATTCCCAGTGTTAAAACGATTGAGGATTCTATTCGCCGTTTAATTTGGAACGGAGAATGGAATTCTCCGTCTAACTTGAAACGGAGAATAACATTCCCAGTGTTAAAACACATTAGAATGTTCATTCTCCGTTTTATTTTAAACGGAGAATGACATTCTCCGTGTCATTTGAAACGGAGAATGACATTCTCCGTGTTAGTTTACACGGAGAATGTCATTCCCAGTGTTAAAACCCATAAGAATGGCCATTCTCCGACCTAATTTTTTTTTTTTTGTTTTGTAGAAAAAAATCTGTCAGGAATAAGGATTCAAGACTTTTTCGTTCTACCTTCAAGCCAATGCTAAATCTTATGGAGGAGGTCAATCAAGATGTTGGCCGTTTACCTGAGCCAGTTATTGATTCCTTGAAGAATACCGGTTTCTGAATTTTGTCGAGATTTTCTACCAAAACAGAGTCCACGTCTCCGAATTGGCCAAGGTAACGGAAGGGCTTGAGAATTTAATTGCAAGTTACACAGAAGAAGATGGCGTCGGGTGCTTTGAATTGAGCACCACTGTTAAAATCGTGCCAAGCGTCGACGATATGGCAGTCATCTTCGGTCTACCGCTGAATGAAGAAAGCGATAATGATATTTTTTTACAGAAGATTGATAAAGGAAAAACAACAGCAGCCCACACCACCAGCATCATTGAGCCTGTGTAGAGATCACTTCACAAGATTGCTGGCTAATTCTAAGGGCAAACACGCAGAAGTCACGAATAAGGAAGTGAGAGACAAGTTCTTTGAATTGTTACGACGGCTTCGTGGCGGAGATAACGTGTTAATCCAGATGATTTGGCCAAGCTAATAATCTTCCACTTGTGCCAAACAGTATTCTTCACAAAGTCTGGCGGTTCAAATTTGCCGTACAGATTCTTGGCCTTGGTAGACAGTGTGGACGTCATCAACAGTATATGCTGGCCAAGGTTAATCCTGGCATATGTAATGGATAGCATAAAGAGGAGTAGAAGCAAAACTGAACGGGGATTACTCAATGGCTTTCCACAAATTGGAAGGTTGCACAATATACTTCCTCTATTGGTTTGCAGAACATAGTAAATTTGTGGAAAGGAAGTTCGCCCCAATTCCTGATTACCCAAGATTTTTCACATGGAATGGGTACAAAATCTCAAACTTCCTCAAGGCCGAATATCACAACAAAATGAGATCGAAGATGATATTGGAAGATCTGGTTATACCTGTTGGGAAGAAGAAGGGCACAAAGAAGATGAGCCACCTATAGAAGAAGTTGAAAAAGAGGGAGAGGAAGAACACCAAGAAGCAGGTGGGGATAATTTTGATGAACAACGGATACCACAATCATCATGAAATGGGCGCTGTGATGGACGACCAGCAAAGGAATTGGAGGATTTGAGAAGACATCATTCTGATATTCTTGCGCAGAATAAAACTCAAAGAAAAGTTAAAAGAGATGGAGGCACAAGGAGCGCAGTTACGTGCAGCCAACCTTGAGAATGCCATACTCAAAGAAAAGCTGAAAGAGCTCGAGGCAGAAGAAGCACAACAACGTGCAGTCAACGTGATGGAGGGCTCTGTGCATGAACTGGAGGATTTGAAAGACATCATTCTGATATTCTTGCGCAGAATGAAGAACTCAAAGAAAAGTTAAAAGAGATGGAGGCACAAGGAGCGCAGTTACGTGCAGCCAACCTTGAGAATGCCATACTCAAAGAAAAGCTGAAAGAGCTCGAGGCAAAAAGCGCAACAACGTGCAGTCAACGTTGTGATGGAGGGCTCTGTGCATGAACGGAAGGATTTGAGAAAGCAGAATTCTGTTCTTATTGCAGAGCTACATGCACAAAGTAAAATCTTTTCTATTTCAAATTTTTGATTTGTAATCTTCCAGGAGAATGGCTATTCTCCGTGTATTATAACACGGAGAATGGCATTCTCCGTGTTATTTGAAACGGATAATTGCTATTCTCTATCATTTCGATACTGGAAAGGTTATTCTCTGTGTAATTCCAAACGGAGAATGCTATTCTCCGTATTATATTATACGGAAAATGTCATTCTCCGTGTTAGATTCACATCATACATTTTATTGTTGTTTATTTTATTTCAGTGCAAACAACTGAGTAACTCAGAGAAACAAATAAAAGGCTCGTTGAGGAGAAAAGGGAGCTTCAAAATAAAGTTAAATCGTTCAATATTGAAGCCATTGAAAAGGATGAAAAAATCGTTGATCTCGAAGCCATGGTTGTAGCATTGCAGCGTCAGGAGATTCAAGCAGCTGCTGAACTTGCTGCTCCAAAAGAAGCCAAAAGAAGAGGAGGACCAGGGAGAAAGAGGTTCAAAAAACCATCAGCACCATTAGCCGTTGAAGATGTTACTCCCTTGGAAAAGAATACAGTTGGAGAGGCTAATAAAAAGCGAAAGATTAATGCCGCTCCGAAATTCGAAGGAGACGCCAAAATGGCTGAATTAAAGAAGAACCGTGTCATACTAAGGGAATGCGATGAACTCTTACTTTGGAAAGATGCGGATGAAGAGCTGAAGAAGCAATACATCGACATCGTAATTTCCAAAAAGAAGTGTCCAGAGTATGTATTCTGAACCCTTTTTTTCTTTTGTTTTTTCTAGACTTTTTTCACAATTATGTAATGAGAATCTATCTTTATTAATTTAATCTAAACTAAATTTATGTGCAGTGATATTGTATACTTATTTTTGCCGAAAGAGGGTGAAAATGAAGTTACAGTCCAGCTGTCGGCAATAGACCTGCAAGACATACTCAACTATGAAGACATGGAGGCTGGCATACTGAACCTAATAATAAGGAAGCTGAGAGAAATTCAAGACATTAAAGAAGGTGTGCCCCGTCTAGCTCAAAGGACGTGCCATTGATCCAGAAGCAAAAACAGGCGCCCCCAAATATTGAAACATAAGTGGTCTGCATTCTTGATGCCCCACACATTAGTAAGAATCCAAACAGAAAAATCCATATTCATGTGTACACCGATTAAAAATGACAGAAAAAAATTACTCATGATATTGTGTTTTGTTTTTGGGAAATAGAACATCGTTGAACGTGCCACTGAACCAGACGCAAAATTCGGCGCCCTTGAAGACTTCCAAACAGATGTAGTAGACTTTGTCATGGGTTTGGAGGACGACATAGAGTTGCTATTCATCCCACTCTTTAATTTACTCATCAGACACTATACTCTGCTCACATTCAACTTTATCTCCTACGACTGGACATACTACAACTCCTTGAGGCAAACCACGTACGAAAAGTGCAAGGTGGATGCAGAATTAATAAAGAAGACCTTAGAGTCTATCGTTAGGAGAAAAGTTGATATGATGAGGGAGAGATGCCGGGCGAAGATGGAGTATGAGAGCAAAGTGCTGAATTGTTCTCCAAATTGCCCACAACAACGGGCACCCAACTGCCTCTTGTACACGGCGTATTATATGAATATGTTGATGACTACTCCCTTCAAATACCGGAAGGAAATGACGATAAAACTCACCAGGAGATTACAATGATGAGGTTGGTATGGGCTAAGAAGTTGCTTTCAAGTAAATATGTAACACGAACCAAGCAATTGACATTGTAAAACAATAATATAATTATGTAATTGGGCAAGAAACTTCTGTCTTTTATAAGCTCTGTCTTTTATAATAAAATTATTTTTGAATTACATTTACATTGTCAAAACCACAAAAAGTTTGACTTTTATTTATATATGAAAGTCTGAACTACTACATAAAATCCTACTACCAAGAAAAAGTTGAATAAGACGGAGAAGTGATTTGCCTCAAGGAGTCATCCAACGGTTCCTATGCTCTGACGATGCACGATGAAGTGATTTTCCTCAAGAAATTCCTTTGCCTCAAGGAGTTCTATTCCTCTGACGATGCACGATGAAGTGAATTCAGTTCATCGTGCATCGTCAGAGGAATGGAACGCCCTGAGGCAAAGGAATTCCTTGAGGCAAATCACTTCATCGTCAATGTCCCAAGGAGGAGCTTGAGAGAGGAACTCCTTGAGGCAAAGGAACATCGTACATAGTCCGAGCGGGCGCTTCGACAGAGTGTGGGTTGACAATCAACCCAAACCCTGGGGCTCTTCCAGAAACCAACATTATGGCACGCAGTCGATGAAGTGCACGAACACGGACAGTCCACTAGGCACATCTCAATCTTCTGAAGGACTTCACCACCAAAGCTTCTTCGTACGAGGAGATCGACAACCAAGAGGAAAGCGTCTTACAAGGCGGGGGATCGGTAGAGTCCATCTCCACAAGAAAAGCTAAGTGAGACGAGAACAAACTCTCCCTACACTACTGCCATTTATAGGCAAGAAACAACTCGGACTCATGCGCCAAGTGACAGTCACTTCGAATTTAATTCAATTAATTTGCATCAATACCAATGCATATGTCCCTTCTCAAGTAAAGCTAAGTAAGACGAGAACAAACTCTCCCAACTACTGCCATTTATAGGCAAGGAACAACTCGAACTCATGCGCCACGTGTGTAATGACCCGTTCCGCCCTAGCGGAATGTCGATTCAAACGGCAAGTGCAATGACTCAAATGAGCCGTCGACCCGAAGAGTTGCGTCGACCTGAGGAAGAATCGATACAAGGCTTATATTGGCCCGTCAAGATGAATCTAGATTTAGACTTTCAAAGGCGCGCTCGGAGTATCGCTCGGCCGATGCGAACATCGCTAAGGTGGGTGGCTCCGATGAACCCGTCTTTGCTTAGCCTATACACATAACAATACGGACACTATCACGAGAATCACTAGGCGATAACCCCGCGCATGCTAATAAATGACTCAACGCACCTAGCTAAGGGAATAATCTCATCTTTTATGCTTGTATAGAATATGGAAAGGAAAATAGAAAAATGTGAGAACTCTCGCACCGCGCTCCACGCTCGTGCTAAGGAACATGCTTATATTCGAGTTCCCTATGCGTTCAATAATAAAACAATGAACGGATTACAACAATGAAATGGAAAGACTATCAACATAGTCGTTCCAAGTAGAGTATAGCAACATTGAAAGATTATGGGGCTGATGGGTCGCCAAGGCGACTCCCGCACGGGGAGTTGCATAATGTGTGAATGAAAGAATGAATGGATAAGTGAATGAATGAACCAACGAATGAAAGAATGAATACGTGAATGAATCAATGAACGAACGGACAAGTGAAAAGAAAGAAAAGAAAGAACGAATAAAAGATAAGGAAGAAAGGAATGGTTAGCGACAGGTATGACGGGCACGTGCAACGGGGCTCGCTACCTGCACTGCACGGACGCCAACCTGGTCGATAACGCATTTTTGCTAAGGGTTAGCCTACGGCTCGGTGACAGCCGTTAAGTTAAAATGACAAATAATACGAAATGGTCGTGGACAATCCCCTCGTATACGGGAGGTGGGAGATATAAGGGATTTCCAGCGGCACGGTCAAAGGGGGGACGTGGCCGGTCCGGACGGAAATCAAAAATGGCTTACGGCTGCCTGGGTGTGGACTTGGCCATCCAGGGGACGTAAGTGCAGCAGTATTTCAAGAGACTAACGGGGTGTGTGCCAGCCCGCACCCTACGTTAGTTGAGAAATACAACGGCTTGGATGTCCAAAATGGCTTGTGATGCCAGCGACCGGTGCATATAGAGTTAAGTGGGCTTTGCTGGTGGCAATCCACGTGCAAGTCCTTGCATTGAAATCAAAGTAGTCTAAGTTAACTAAATGAAGTGCCTTCTGAACAGGCTTGAATATGACACACCAAATGATAGAGAGTACTTCGGCAAAGGAGTTAGAAAACACGCCTACGACACGCTAGGACCCGAGGCAGGGACACGCCCTTGGCACTGAATGTTTACGTGAATCATATTAAGTTGAAATATATGAATTGTTGACTAACTTGGTTTATATTGAACAGGAAAGGCCGGACGGTAAGTATGGGTAAGTCGTGCATGTATTTCCATACGACACTTGAAATTGGCAACACGAGATAGGCTATGAATTATGCCATGAAATTGATCCTAAGGCAAGATTAGAAAGACAATGAATGATAGTGATGCACAAAAGTAAATAGAACGTGTTTGGTAATGATAGAATTATGGGCGAGCTAGTCTCCCCACCAGTGCATAACAATGTACTGATAATCCCACAGTCTGCTTGCAGGAAGCAGAAAACGTCGGCGAGTGCGGAGCTTTCCTCGAACGTGCTAAGGTGCGGAGCTATCCCTAGAGCCTTGGAGCGTTGCAAGGAGCTGGAGCACCATATACAGGACATAATGTATCGAAATATCGCCATGAATCATTCCATCTTATAAGCCACTTGGCACGCCTTTTATGTTTCAGAGAGAGAGAGCTTGAGCGATTTGTAATATCGGCCTAGCACCGCTTGTAAACTTCTTGAATATCAATAAAGAGTTGAATTTGCTTCAATTTGTGTTCATTTACTTTCTGCTGCAAATGGGGATACTCTGTGCGACTCTGTGGCCTAGCTCAAATCGACCGTTTCTGGACTTGGCCTTGCACGGGCGCAACCTAGGCCCGTGCGGCATCACGCCTTAGCGAGGACGATCGCTCCTGCGGGAGTGGGGCGTGACAGATTGGTATCAGATGGTCCCGTTCGAAGCATTGTACGGAAGAAAGTGCAGGTCCCCTTTGGCATGGGACGACGTCGGAGAACGGAAGTTGTTGGGACCAGAGATGATCACGCAGACTGTGGAGATAGTTAAGTTGGTCAGAGAGCGCCTTCGAGTTGCACAGGACCGACATCGTCATTGGGCAGATCAGCATCGTAGGCCTCTAGAGTTCAGAGTTGGCGACCAAGTGTTTCTGCGGATTTCGCCTACTCGGGGTATCATCAGATTTGGAACCCGAGGAAAGCTTAGTCCGAGATACGTTGGTCCTTTTAAGATTCTCGCTCGGGTAGGCGATGTGGCTTATCGACTTGCCCTTCCGCCTTCGTTAACTGGCATACATGATGTGTTTCATGTGTCCCAATTACGTGGGTATGTCCCGGATCCGAGTCATGTCCTCGATCATTCTGAGTTAGTCGTTGGTACCGACCTAACTTACGAGGAACAACCCGTATCTATCTTAGACCGGCGAGAGAAGGTACTCAAGAATCGGACGATAAGCCTTGTCCGTGTTTCTTGGAACCATCACTCTCCGGGAGAGTCAACCTGGGAGCACGAGAACGAGATCAGATCTCGGTATCCACATTTGTTTGACTAATAAGGTATATTTTTGCACCTTATTGACACGATTCCATGCTTATCTGCACCTGCTTGTTTTGCACTTTGTGATGTACGATAATAACTGCTATGATAGTTAACTTGTATATGATTGAGCCTTGCTTGCCCTGATTTCACTATCCTGTCTTGGCTGGAATTCCGAGGACGGAATTTTTCTAAGAAGGGTAGAGATGTCACTCCCCGATCCTGGAATACGTATTTTAATACGTAAACCGATAAAATTGTATTTACCTTGTATTTATACGATATTTATTATGCAGTATTTCTTCATGCATTTCCCAAAAATATTGACAAACTATTATTTCCTAATTTATTTTCTGCATTAGGGCCTACAGTTTTGGCTCATTTGGGTAACCTATTCTTGGTTCACCAATGGTTCATCTTGAACCCTTTGGTTCATCATGAACCCATGGGTCCAAGATCTTTATATATAACTCATCTCATTCTCTCTCCTCTCATTTACTTCCTCTCATTTACTTCCTCCACCAACCAAGGCAAGTACCAACTTGCTCAAGAGATGGATCAATAATTTTGTCAATGATTTCTTACAAAACTATTTGCCAAAACATGTTCTTCTCCTCAATCTATACTAGTTTAGAACTTGAAAATTTCCATTTTGAAGCTTTGATTTTTGTAGATCTAGGTTTAATCATTTTCGGATTTTGCATGGTTCGATCTACTTTAGTTGGATTTTATGGGTTTTTGATGCTTCCATGTGGAAGAGCATTCAGTTTCACCCAAGTTGGAACTTTGGAAATCTGGATTTGGAGTTCGGATGGCCAAGTTATGATGCTTTGAAGTTTGGGTTCAGCCATGGTGTTCTTGCTGTTTGGAGAAGACAGTGAACAGTGTGCTCATGCTTGAGCACGCTTCCTGTTGGAAGCGTGTCTCTCCTTGAGCTTGCGTGACTTTTCACGCAGCTCTCTCCTTGAGCCTGCGTGACTTTTCACGCAGCTCTCTCCTTGAGCCTGCGTGACTTTTCACGCAGCTCTCTCCTTGAGTCTGCGTGACCTTTCACGCAGCTCTCTCCTTGAGCTTGCGTGACTTTTCACGCAGCTCTCTCCTTGAGTCTGCGTGACTTTTCACGCAGCTCTTCCCTTGAGTCTGCGTGACTTTTCACGCACGCTGCCTTGAGTGAGCCTGAGTGAGCCTGCGTGACTTTTCACCCCTTGAGCGTGCGTGCTTTTGTGCGTACGCTTTTGATATTTTATTAGATATTATATGCCCATTTTATATCCTTACGCCTTTTGTCCCGAGCATGATATGAGCACTAATGTGACCCCGGAGAACAAAGTGTTCCTACCTGATACATGTACCTGAATGTCCCAGTTCTTGTTCATGCTCGACAAATGACTCGTAACTCCACGTGGCGTATTTGCAATGATGCATTACACTAAGGAGGGTAGAACATGTTGACATACTGATTGACATGGATCCTCTTTGGGGTACTCGTACTAAAGTACGACTTAGGAGGATAATCATGCAGGCCACAGTATGTGGGTCCAAGATTTCACCTAGGGTTAAACTAGGCAACTGAATATACTAGATGCATGGGGAGGGCAAAATCCCGAGATCGTGTTACACCAGCCGCCTTGAGATATTGTCTCGACGCGCCGGCTGGTCTCCACGGATACTGTGTCATCTGCAACGAGTGGATGACTGTATCCAATTAATTCCTGCTATATAATATATGTTTTGGCAAGGTGGCCTTACGAGGGACCTGTGCTCAATCATACCTGTCTACGCGAACCCCTGGGTTGGTTAGCCTTGCTGGAAAGATACGATCTGAGGATTTCTAAATAACATGATGCGAGGATAACCTCGTCCCACTAGAAACTCGTAGACTTGATTGGCCGCGAAAACGACTTGCTTGTATCCTATTACCTTCCGTGAATAACTGAGGAAAGCGGACTGTCATGGTACGTGATCCAACCCATGTTCTTGTTTGATTGTTGGGTTGGTTATCGTACTATGACAGGCTGTGGACCGAAGTTATGAACGGAAGACTTATTCTGGTTGTGAAGTGCTACTTCTGTGAATGACTGAGGAACATGGTCTATCATGGTACATGATCCAACCCATGTTCTTGTTTGATTGTTGGGTTGGTTATTGTGCTGCGATAGGCTATCGACCGAAGTCACGATCAGGAGATTTTATTGTTTATACCTTTTAACTTATGTGAAAGTTATAGAGTACGACACGTCCCGACTCCATGCGGCACCTTTTGTCCTTGTTTGGTTGTAAGGGTGCCATATGGGTTCGAGGATGTTGCGCTACACTATAATAGTAGCATAAGTATTAATATTATCAATCATTCTATTAACTGGGTTTTTAATCTTAACTCTTGTGCTCCTTTGGCGGTACTTGCTATTCGGGGCTGATCCCGCTGGTTTTGTTTGGCCAGATCTCGTAGCAGAGCCTGAGGACACGATCTTCCTCCCTGACATCCATGGTGCATACTAGGAGCATGGCGGTTCGGGGACTCGAGTGGGTTTCTTCTCCACCACTCCTGCTTATACTTTTGCGACGTTTAGCCACCGGCACCTGTTAGCCGGATTACTTGATATTTTGTGTCAGTACAGAATTGTAAATAAACAGACTGCAGCTGTGTATAATTTTGTACTCCTGACTCTCTGAGATAGCTAAATTATAAAGCTAGTCTCTCATGACCATTTTGATGAAGCGTCGGGGACGCCTTACTGCTTTATCTTTAATGTTCATTTAATTGCTGATGTGATTTGATTGATTGAGACATAGAACTCTGTGGGACCATAGGATACTTGATTGTAGCATGTACCCCCTAGTCTCTCGACAGCCACGGTCGCCGTATGACGTTACGCACCTCATATGGAGTAGCTGGCCTAGTCCGTCTCCGTATTTCGGTACTGGGACGTGACATTATGAGAGAAATAAATTAATGTAAGCAATTAAAATTATTTGTTGGAAGATGGACAATGAAAGTAATAATGTTAGGCCCTATGAAAGTACTTAATTGTGCTTGAAGTGTAACTTCCTAGAGGGTCTACTTGGCATCAACATTGAGGAGTTACAAAATATACATGTCAAACTAAATAGGCACCACCCATAAACTCATAATTTCGGTTAAAAGAGGCATTATGCGCGATAAAATATTGAAGTACCATACACATGAATCCATAAGCATTCCTGTCACATGCTGTCAGATTCAGGGCGATCCTAAGCTCCGAAAACATTCGAAACAAAAAGAAATACAGTAAACTAGCGAGCCAAGCACTTAGTGATGTTTCAACCAAGAAGACAGTCAAACCGAATAGTACCAGAACTTCCCAAGTCAGTATAAAAACACATATGTAAACCTTCGGAAAATTCCAAAAGAAACAATAGGCTGACCAACAAAAGAGAGACAAGTTATTATTCATTTTCTTTGGTTGGACATACTTATTTTGTAACTAAATTAAACTAGAAAAATTATGAAACCTTTAAACTAAGTGCAACCTCTGCCATACTGGTTTTACTTCTCGATAAAGGATCGCAAAACATCACAATTGCTCTCCTATATTACATTAGCATCAAAGTACCTACCTTGGAAGCAAGGGCACTTCAGAAATAGCTGTGGTGTACATGTGGCATTATGTCGAACACGTATTAGACACGACAAAACCTATATTGTCTCCGTCTCCCCGCCAAAAGCAACCAATTCAAAACCACTATATCCCCACCGACCACAACCACCCAAAAAAAATTCCGAAACCACGTTTCTGAACCTCGGTCGATCTGGTGTTATTCGTGTCCGTGCAATGTAGTGGATGATAAATGATTATGTAGTCGAACCCAAAGTTTTACCGTCGTTGTTCCTGTGGTAGTGTAGCTGTCGGAGCTAAATGAGATTGTTGTGCATTCGAACAACGACCAATTTTCCTTTTTCTAGGGAATTTTTTTTTCTCAGGCATCGATTTTATCAACTAGACATAGGCGACGAACTTGATTAGGGAAGTATAAAGAATCCAAATTAGGGATGAACTCGATGTGCAAAGAACCCCGAAATCAGTTGTATAATCTACAAAACCCTAACCCTAATTTCTAGCATCAATCCAATATTATTTATTTACACAAGCAATCAAATCATAGTTTTACAAAATAAATTGAGAACATAAATTAGGGTTCAATTGCTGGATAGAATGGAAAAAGAAGACCTTTAACTGAAGCTGATGGGATTCGTCGGACGTTGTCGGAGGCAGCTGCCGCCTGCTACTTCTACTTCTCTCTGGAAAGAGTGAATATCTTAGCTTTTCTTTTCTTTTCTTTCTTTTGTTTTTGCTACTTCTACTTCTTTCTGGAAAGAGTTTCTTTTTTTTTTTCTTTTTTTTTGGTAAGTTATAAAGGCACTTCACTTTTTGATCAAGGCTAGCCCATTTTAAACTTTGTATTATTTACAAGTTTGCCATTGAAAAAATTGATCAGGGCTATCCCACTCTTTGGTATAAGTCACTAGTGCAAATAAGGACTGCCCAATTTTCTGGCAGTCCTAAACTCTCAATGGACTGCCAGAAAACTGGACAGTCCTAAGTCACAGTATGTGAAACAAAGGACTGCCCATTTTTCTGGCAGTCCTTACTGTATGTAGGGCTGCCAGAAAATTGGGCAGTCCTTGTTTGCACTAGTGACTTATACCAAAGAGTGGAATAGCCCTGATCAATTTCTTCAATGGCAAACTTGTAAATAATACAAAGTTTAAAATAGGCTAGCCCTGATCAAAAAGTGAAGTGCCTTTATAAGTTACCTTTTTTTAAGTCATTTTCTTGTGTTAATTACTCTATAATTTAATGATATTTTTTTACATGACTTCAACCTTATTACACTTTAAATAGGGAATTGTTCAATAAAGCTTTTATAATGTCTCTATATTTTTAAGATAGATTATCAAAACTGTCCTCAATATATATATATATATATATATATATATATATATATATATATATATATATATATATTCCTTCTTATACGGGATAAGTTTACGGGAAGAGTTTACAGACCAATTTCTTACGGAGAGAAAAGAAACTCAAAATATCTCGTCGAAATGTACGTATATTTCTCTTCTGAATTTATTTCTTTTTAAGATTTAAATCTCTACTCTCTACTCTTTAAAACAAACATATCACTATCTTCAAAAATAAGGCTTATCTATCAATTTATTTTTAAACACAGAGGAATTTATTTGTTTTTAAAAATAGAGATAGATAAACTATTCCATTTATTTTTTAAAATAGAGATAAAAATTTTTTAAAAAAAAAAATCTATCCTTATAAATAAATATACATCTAAAAATTATATTTAAAATATTAATATTAATTTTAATGTTAATGTTAATATTAATATTGATATTATTTTTAATTTTTAATTTTACATTAATTTAAATTTTAATGTTAAAGTTAATTTTAATGATAATGTTAATGTTAAATTTAATTTAATTTAAATATATTTTTATTTTTAAATAAATTTAAACTTAAATTTAAATCTAAATCTAAATATAAATTTTAATCTTAATTTAAATTATATTCTTAATCTTAATCTTAATCTTAAACTTAATGTTAATGTTGAAATTAAAATTAAAATTAATATCAACAATGAAGTTAGCGCCAAAAGATTAACATGATAAATAATATTAAAATTAACATTAATATTAAGTATATTTTTGAATAACATTTTAAAAAGATATTTAGGTTTAAAGATAATTTTTTTTAAAAACAATCCATCTCTATTTTAAAAAAAGTTATAAAATTAACTTTTATATCTCTATTTTTTGAATAAATAAATAAATCTTTCACTATTTAGAAAATAAATAGACTTATCTTTAAGATAGAGATATGTTCCTTTTTTAAAAGAGAGATCTAACATTTTTAAAGTGAATAAAGAAGAGAACCATATGTATATTTTCTCATCCCGTAATTTTGTCGCATAAGTTTTTCTCGTAGGAGAAGCTTTATATATATATATATATATATATATATATATATATATATATATATATATATATATATATATATATATAGAGAGAGAGAGAGAGAGAGAGATATAGATAGATTATAGCTTATCTTTTATATATATATATATATATATATATATATATATATATATATATATATATTCTCTCTCTCTCTCTCTCTATATATATATATATATATATATATATATATATATATATATATATAGAGAGAGAGAGAGAGAGAGAGCTACAAAATTGCAACTCGTAGGGCATGTTCTCTCTCTCTCTCTCTCTCTCTCTCTCTCTATATATATATATATATATATATATATATATATATATATATATATATATATATATATATATATATATATATATTCTCTCTCTCTCTCTCTCTCTCTATATATATATATATATATATATATATATATATATATATATATATATATATATATACAGGGCCGGTCCTGAATAATTGAAGGCCCTGTGCGAATCTCAAAATGTGGCCCTATAAATTTATTTATTTATATTTTTTAATGTACTATTTTATGTCTTTATCAGAATCTCTCGAGATATTATCGATTGTATAATATAACTGAATCTATAAATACTTATGAAACAAAATAACCAAAGCTCAAATTATCTATATTCAAGCACATTACATAATATAATAAAGATATTTTACATAAAAGATGTACTGACCCTTAAATTGTCAAACTTTGGCCTCTCTTTTATCGATCTGTTGATGAGAACATATAACAAAATGAATAATGATCAATACCCAAATGAGAAGTAATCTATAATCATAAAATAAATAAAACGAAAAGAATAGAACAGTAAAATTACCTGACAAAACTTTTTCAATGGATCTTCAATAATAAATTGAAACTATTACTATACTACCAAGAGAACCAAAAAAGATAACAGCTAGTGCATTACTGCTTTTTGAACATTGATCTTCTTGCATTCTTAGAAGCAAAATCATCAATTAAACTTTCATGATCAATTTTTTCCAAAAACTCATTTTCAATTGAAATCAAAGCCAAACTATTTAATCTTTCTTGCGACATAGTTGATCGCAAGTAAGATTTTAATATTTTTAATTTTGAAAAACTTCTTTCAGCCGATGCAACTGTGACAGGAATGGTCAACAAAATTCTATATGCAAGACAACAAGTTGGATAACAATTCATTCTTTTCAAGAAATTTAGTATTGCACTAGCTGTATCTTGTTCTTCTGGTAAATGTTTTTGTAATAGTTGCAATTCATTAAATAAATCCTCACCATCGATGTCTGAAATGTGACCATTTTCTAACTTCTTTTCAAGATTGTTGCAGCTTGTCTTCAGTTCATCAGCATCTAATGATTTTAACTTCTCTGCTGTAAATAAGAAGCCGAATGTGTCTTCATACTGCTTGTATTGCTCAAACCTTCTTTCCAATGAACCAATTGCTTGATCAACTATGTATACAAAGTACTGAATTCTGAAGGATTCTTGAGTTGATTCTTCATGGACCGGTTCAGAAGACTCGATAGCAATCTCATCAAAATGTTTTTTTCTACGAATTATTCTCTTTTTGTTCTTGGGAAACACCGGATCAATATCCAATTCAGCCGCAATTTCTTTAGCACAATCCAAAGCCTTCTCAAATCCAACTTCTCGGTACTCTTGAAAAAAAGCAATCAGAGCCTTCACACTATCCATTGCCACATCAATACGCATATTTTCACATTGTAATTCTTTGCTGACTATATTAACTTTAACCAAGATGTTATACCAAATAACCATACCCACAATAAACTCAAAATTTCCAAGTTCATATTCTGCCAAACAAGTAGCTTCACTTTTAGCCTTTGCCTCTTTCTCACTTTCGGCAAGCTGAAGTAGAGCTTCTCGTATTTCAGGAGCTTGAGTCACTATTGCTTTCACACTATTAATTCTACTTTCCCATCGTGTAGTCGACAATGATTTTAGAGTGAAACCTTTTTCTGGTAGATTATCCTTCAAAATCTTCCACCTTTTTGTAGAATCTGCAAACAATGTATAAATACGTTGCACAACTCCAAAAAAGTTTACTGCTTTACTGCAAGAGTTTGCTATATCAGACAGTGTCAAATTGAGAGAATGAGAACCACATGGTGTATAAAATGCTCTAGGATTGATGTCTAAGAGTTTTCTTTGTACACCTTTGTGCCTCCCCTTCATGTTTGACCCATTATCATAGCTCTGACCTCTGACATTATCAATATCAAGATCAAGATGATGTAGCACATTTTGCAACTCTTCAAACAACCCTTGACCTGTTGTGTCATTCACAACCAAGAATTGTATAAAATATTCTTGCACCTTTATTGGAACTGTAGAGACATCAACACACCTTAATATCAATGTCATCTGTTCTAGTTTGCTAACATCAGGAGTACAATCGAGTATTACAGAAAAGTACTTCGCTTCTTTTATTTTTTTTAGGATTGCACCTTTAATTTCAGAAGCTAGCAAGAGTATCATCTCATTTTGAATCTTGTGACTCAGATAATGGTAATGAATCTCATGATTTTGTTTCCTTCGGAGATGCTCTTTCAAGGTTGAATCCCACTCGGCAACCATTTCAACTAAAGCCATAAAATTTCCATTACTTTCTTCAAATATCTTCTCATTACTTCCACGGAACGCCAAGCTCTGTTTAGCCAAATATTTCACGAATGCAAACAATCTCCACAATACCTTCCTCCAGTGTTCTGTTTCTTTGATGATTTGGTCCTGCACAACTTTATCAATGACTTGATTATTTTCCAGCCTAGCATGCAACTCAACCCAAATAGACATATGATTGATATGCTCTGCACTTCTTTCATGTGTTTTCAATGTGTTTGCCAGGTGTCCCCAATCCCTTACTCCATCATGCGCTAATTGACTTTGTTGTGGTCGACTCTTAAACAATTTACAGCAAAAGCAAAATACCTTGTCAAGATCCTTGGAATACACTAGCCAATTTCGATGATGCTTCTCTCCGTTTGATAAGTACTTATTGTAGAATTCAGAGGAGAAACGTCTTTTCAGTCCATCTTTAGGGCCTTTTCCGGTTAACAAATCTCTTACCGGACCTTTTTTCACCAATAAATCCCTCCATTTAGGATCAAGACTATCCCAATTTCTAGGATCATAGATGTTCAAGGCAATATCTCCAATTTCATTATCATTACCATTCAAACCAAGTTCCACCACATTTTCTTCCTCATGATTCTCCGCATTTTCTTCTACAGGTACATCACCATCTTCTTCTGTAGGTACATGCAAATGCTCTTCCTCTGTCGGTTCCAGCAAGTGCTCTTCAACGTCTACTGTTGTTGCCTCTGTAGGTTCTTTCACATGCTCTTCAACATCTATTGGTTGTTTGACAACAAATTTGTCAAGAGCTCCTCTTTGACTTTGAACAAAAAGCTCCTCTTTGCTTTTTCTTTTGCGCTTGGAATAACCCGATTCAAATTTTCTAGTAGGAGGCATTCTAGACACAATATATCTGAAACTAGACAAAATAGATCTTCAAATTCCCAAATTATATAAAAGAAAAAAAAATCTGAAACTAGACACTTGCATATAGACACTTTCCATCAATAAAAGTATTACAACATAGCATAATTGTAAGAAAATATACACAAAATGATATCAAAATTCACACATTATCACCACGTCAGAGCTATTCTTTTCTCAATTGAGATCCAAAAGCAAACCAATTATTCCCAGTGGGATGATATTGTTCTTCCATATATAAATATAAAACTAAATTCACAATAGGATCACAGTTCTTAAACCAATAATAAATTCATAATGAGAATAAAATTCTTAAGAAAAAATTTGTACCTCTTAGAGATGAATCTTTCCTGAATTTCCTGTTACAGTTGCATCGGATAAGGATTAAGAAGAATAAAACAATGACTAAGTTAGTATTTTGTTCATAATGCAACTCTAATCAACGAAAAAAATTCTTCATCGTTATTTTTAATAAATTCTTATGAAAAATAAATTATTGGTTGGGTACACTTGCATATAGAAATTTGTACCTCTTAGAGATGAATCATTCCTGTAACACGACCCAAGCATTCTCTGAATCTCTATTTTTCTTGTCCCTAAAAAAAATTAAAAATCAATTAACTATGAATAAGTCAGTAATAAAAAAAATTGAAAGATGCATAGTCTAAAAAATGCACAGTCTAAAAAATAATTGAAAGAATAGTCTAAAAAATAATCCTCTGAATCTCTATTCTCCGAGGTGGTGTAGCCGTGCTATCAAAATGCATACTCTAAAAAATAATTGAAAGATGTGTAGAATTAGAAAAGTACAGTCACAGAAGAGAAAAGCCCAGGCCGGCCATGTCCGTGTAGATGTGTAAAAATTCTTGTTCTTAGAGATGCATAGCCTAAAAAATAATTGAAAGAATAGAAAATTTTTGATACCGAGGTGTAGCAGTAGCCGTGTAAATGCTTCTGCAACTTCTGAACTTCTCGGAATAGAACTTGCGGAGGCTGGCCCTTTGATTGCATAGGAGCAGCTAAATTAGCTAGGCATAACTTATATTATAAAATTACAAAACTACCCCTTTTTTTTTTTTTTGGAGGCCCCTCAAAATATGAGGCCCTGTGCATATGCACATTAGGCACAGGCCCAGGGCCGGCCATGTATATATATAGAGAGCTACAAAATTGCAACTCGTAGGGCATGCTTGGATTGCGGGGACGAAAAAATGAGTAGAGTTAAGTGGAGTTAAGTGAGGGGGAGTTAAGTGAATGGGGTAGAGTCAATGCATATAATCTTGTTTAGATTAAAGAGAGAGTTAAGTGGGGTGTGTTTATTAACTCTTGCTTGGATCGGAGGTTTTGAGTGAGAAGAGGATTAATAAAAATATAATAGTTACCAAAATACTCTTATTACATATGTCATAAAATTAACTTTGGTTGAAATATAACTTGTCAACATATTTTCACAAATGAGTAAGCTACGGAGCAGCATATTGAAAGCAATATATATATATACATAATATTTTATAGAACAAATAAGGGTATTTATGACTTTTAAACAAAACCCTCAATCCTTCTCGTTAATAGGGGTACAACTCGGGCGGGTTGGGTCGGACTTGAGGTCAACCCGAGCCCAACCCAATGAATCATAAGCCAAGTCCGAGCCCAAGCCCGATCCGACCTCGGGTTCAATATATGAAGCCCAAGACCAAGCCCGGAGGATCGGGTTGGGTCGGATCCATCGAGTTTATCTGACTCTAATATAATATTTGAAATAATTTTAAACAAAAGTAATATTAAACTCATAATCAAATAGCAATCAAGTCTTAATCATTACAAAATACAAACTAAAATAAGATTTAGGATAAGGAGTTGAAGAGTTTGGGTGGAGAAATTTAGGATTTAAACTTTTTATTTAAGAAGTATGAAACTATATATATATATATATATATATATATATATATATATATATATATATATATATATATATATATATATATATATATATATATCGGGTTTTGGGTTCTTCGGGTAACCCGGCATATTAACCCGAGCCCAACCCGATTATATATATATATATATATATATATATATATATATATATATATATATATATATATATATATATATATATATATATATATATATATATATATATATATTTCCCTATATATATTTTTTTCCCTATATATAGGAAAATTCTATATAGGAAAAAAATATATATATAGGAAAAAATAAATAAATAAATAAATAAATAAATAAATAAATATATATATATATATATATATATATATATATATATATATATATATATATATATATATATATATATATATATATATATATATATATATATATATGAAAATTCTACAATACATCCACCCTTTTTGGATGTATCGATACATCCGAAATCTGGACCGTTGGATGTTAATCCAACGGTTCAGATTAAAGTCAGATGAAATAATGCAGGAGACATCATTTAATGCTGTTTTTGACTTTTGACCTCTTGTTAACTTGCTATAGCAGGTCATTCTTCAATGCAATTTTTCAATGAACACCATAAATTAACTCATATTTACTTTCTCTTTTGTCCATGTAATTTAATATTTTGTGCAACTACGTATATAAAACAATAATTGTGTCGGCCGGAAAGGAAGGACACAGTGTGTCCAGGTCTGTAGGCTATGTAGACGACGACACCACCGTCGCTGGCGATCTAGATGGTGACACTGACGACGAATGGTACATTTAGGACGGAGAATGGTACATTTAGGAAGCCGATAAAAGCTCGTTCTCTCAAGTGATCTCTTCTTTGTGTAAATTAAATCCAAGGACACAATCCCTAAGGACACAGTCTGTCCAGGTTTGTAGGCGATGTAGACGACACCACCGCCGCTGGCGATCTAGATGATGACACCGACGACGAATGGTACATTTTGGACGGAGAATGGTACATTTAGGACGGAGAATGGTACATTTAGGAAGCCGATAAAAGCTCGTTCTCTCAAATCTCTTCTTTGTGTAAATTAAATCCAAGGAGGACACAATCCCTAAGGACACAGTGTGTCCAGGTCGGTAGGCGATGTAGACGACACCACCGCTACTGACGATCTAGATGATGACACCGACGACGAATGGTACATTTCGGACGGAGAATGGTACATTTAGGACGGAGAATGGTACATTTAGGAAGCCGATAAAAGCTCGTTCTCTCAAATCTCTTCTTTGTGTAAATTAAATCCAAGGAGGGCACAATCCCTAATTTTAGTTATTGCTTAGCAGAGTCTGCTTAGTTATTGTAAAATTATGGTGTTGCTTCTGTGACACTTTCATCTTTAATCTCATGTTTTCTATGAATATGTATTCTGTTTGATTTTGATTTAGTAATCTATCCGTAATTAATTTTTTGTTTCATCTAACAATTTAATATTTTTGTTATAAAGCTACAGGCCATGGTGGTGGTGGTGGAAGGAGAAACAGAGATGAAGAAGGAAAGAAGAAGAAGTTCCGGTTTGCGGCGGACTTCGTCGAGTTCCTCAATCAAACGGAATTAAACCTCTTATAGAGTTCCTTAATTGAAGTTGATCATGATAACCTTTTGTACTTTTCAAACGGCTAGTAGAATCTTTCTCGAGCCCTCCTCAATCAAACGGCTAGTAGATTGTTTGCTAGTCTCAAAATTTATTTGTCTTTCCATCTTCCTCACTTTTTGTACTTCTCTCTTGCTATATATACAATAGTTTTCTTGTTTCATAGTACTATTATTCATTCTGAAATACATAGAATAGTTGTCTGAAATATAATAGTTTTCTTGTTCTCAAGATGTCTACTCGTGTGGTGGAAAATGTAGAAGACGTAGAAGATTGGTTACCAGCTCCAAATGAAACCTTCATTCCGCGTATGTTGCGCATGATTGAACAACAACTGTCGACGATTTTAGCTGATGTTGCATCGATCAATTCTAAGCTTTGTTCAATACAAATTGAACAAATGAATTTCTCTCGGCTTTTGGAGAAGATTGAAGAATCTCCAGCTTTGAAGGAGGCATCTTCATCTGGAGTATTTAATAATGTGAAGGTGGTTTCCCTTGAATCTTCCGATGAGGAGGACGTGGTGCTACAGAATCATAGTAAAGCATTGGACTGAATTCTCGCATTGTGTCCTACAGAAGAAACTGACTTTAGCAGTTCTTCGAAAAGAATACGTGGAAATTTAGATCCGGTCACACCATCGAAAAGTTTAACAAGGGGTTCAACCTCGAAGCCTAGCAATTGTACTAGTGGTTCTTCGAGTTATTACGACTATATTTTTGTCGAGGATAGACCTGACGAGTAAGTAATATGAGTTTTGATTTAATTCCAACAGTTTTTTTCTCCTAATTTATTCGTTTTTTTTCTTAGAGAAATAATATCATCTTGCAACAAAATCTGTGTGTCTCGATTTGAGATGAAGACCTTAGCTCCTTTAACAAGAATTAAAATTGGGGTATGTATAGATAGTATATTTCTTCTTAGATGCCATACTTCGATTCCATCGCTGACATTTTTAATGATTTATTCAGATTGTAGGCATTGTCTCTGTTCTTCTCACCGTGGAGGAACGGAAAAGAACCTCCAATAAAGCTAATGTATGGTTTTTACCAATAAGGATATCGGTGAGTGAGCATTTTATTATTCAATGCATATGCATTAACAATTTTCTCGCTTGTATGTCCTTCGTAATGTATTAATTGATGTGTATGTAGAAAGAAACGTTACCTACATCCGACAAAAAGCTTCATGAAATATGGAAGAAGTACAAATATTTTCAGGATTACATGGGATCTTTAAGCACTTGTAACGAGGTATTAATGTATTTCTGTTTAAATATTAATCCTAATTTTCTGAAAATTTACTAATTTATTTTACCTAATTAATCCTGATTCAGATATACATGCCCATTCTTTTGGACGAACACTATACTCTTGCAAGAGTTCTGGTTAAAACAAGGACTGTTGAAATTTGGGACTCACTTGCATCTAAAGATGATCTGATTCAAAACAAAATAGTCATAAAAGAAATAGTAAGCTCATATTCATCAATTTTTATGAATTGGGTACAAGATACGCGGTATACTAATACATATTGTATTCTGGTAATTGTAGCTTTCAAATTTGTATCTCTTTCTCGAAGAAGAGATTTTGAAGTTGAGAGATGCTAGGTTCAGCTTTTCTACTTTTGCAATAAAACGTCGTTCTTATGTTCCCGCCAAGGCAATTTTGTTGATTGTGGGATTTTTGTAATTGCATTCATAAAAGACCGATGTAGTCTAGACTACCGTTCTCTCAATGTAAGTCTGAAAATATGTCGTCAAAAACTTACACTTTTTAGAGCATTATTTTTGATGTTATGTTTGTTATATGCAGTTTGATGCGGAAATGGAAAGACGCAAAGCTGCTGAATGGATTACAACTTCATAGCACAATGAAGTACTAAAAGGAGTCCAATCTGAAATGATTGAATATGGAAGACGATGATTTTTTGTCTTCTTCTTTTATATCTAATGTATTATGTTCATTTGTTTGTTGAGTTGTAATGACATTTTTGCCAAACGGCTTCGATTCTTTTTGATTAAGTAGAATCATTTTTGCCCTTCAAATTAATATAATTAAGCAGAAAGGAGTCCAAATGGTTTCGATTCTTTTTACCCTTCCATCGAATGACATTTTTGCCCTTCTAATTAATTCAAAACACCCCCGAACCCTTTTATTACAAAAAAAAAAAAAACCGTTTCGATTCTTCCTATTCTTCCATACTCCACTCTGTAATCAAACCTAGGTCATTCTCCTCCAAAATCTTCAAACCTTCCTCCCCATTCGCAATCTTCACACCATGTCGGCATCAGCGGCAGAATCATCACCGACAGCATCACCAATTAGAGAAGATGCACCAGTTACAGAAAATCCAAAAGGGAAAGACGGAGAACAACCGAAACCCTATTCTAAGAAAGTTTCACAGAAGAAAAAGAAAAAAGTTGCTAAACAAAAGAAGTGCAATAAGAAGTGCAAACAGAAGGTATAACTTTGAGTTTATGTTCGCAAATTTTGTATATATTACACGGAGAATAACATTCTCCGTCATAAAACGCATTTGAATGTTCATTCTCCCTGTCAAATTACACTTGTAATGTCATTCTCCGTCTAAATTAAATCAATAATATCATTCTCCGTTTAGTTTAACGGAGAATGGCATTCTCAGTGTTAAAACACATGAGAATGCTATTCTCCTGTTAATTTAAACGGAGAATACTATTCTCCGTTTAATTTGAAACGGAGAATTCTATTCTCCGTGTTAAATTAAACGTAGTATGGCATTACAAGAGTTAAAACGAAAGAGAATGCTATTCTTCGTGTTTTTACAAACGGAGAATAGCATTCTCCGTTTCTAATTACACGGAGAATAGCATTCCCAGTGTTAAAACGATTGAGAATTCTATTCGCCGTTTAATTTGGAACGGAGAATGGAATTCTCCGTCTAACTTGAAACGGAGAATAACATTCCCAGTGTTAAAACACATTAGAATGTTCATTCTCCGTTTTATTTTAAATGGAGAATGACATTCTCCGTGTCATTTGAAACGGAGAATGACATTCTCCGTGTTAGTTTACACGGAGAATGTCATTCCCAGTGTTAAAACCCATAAGAATGGCCATTCTCCGACCTAATTTTTTGTTTTTTTTTGTTTTGTAGAAAAAAAATCTATCAGGAATAAGGATTCAAGACTTTTTCGTTCTACCTTCAAGCCAATGCTAAATCTTATGGAGGAGGTCAATCAAGATGTTGGCCGTTTACCTGAGCCAGTTATTGATTTCTTGAAAAATACCGGTTTCTAGAATTTTGTCGAGATTTTTTACCAAAACAGAGTCCACTTCTCCGAATTGGCCAAGGTAATGGAAGGGCTTGAGAATTTAATTGCAAGTTACACAGAAGAAGAAGATGGCGTCGGGTGCTTTGAATTGAGCACCACTGTTAAAATTGTGCCAAGCGTCGACGATATGGCAGTCATCTTCGGTCTACCGCTGAATGAAGAAAGCGATAATGATATTTTTTTTACAGAAGATTGATAAAGGAAAAACAACAGCAGCCCACACCACCAGCATTATTGCGCCTGTGTAGAGATCACTTCACAAGATTGCTAGCTAATTCTAAGGGTAAACACGCAGAAGTCACGGATAAGGAAGTGAGAGACAAGTTCTTTGAATTGTTACGACGACTTCGTGGTGGAGATAACGTTGTTAATCCAGATGATTTGGCCAAGCTAATAATCTTCCACTTGTGCCAAACAGTATTCTTCACAAAGTCTGGCGGTTCAAATTTGCCGTACAGATTCTTGGCCTTGGTAGACAGTGTGGACGTCATCAACAGTATATGCTGGCCAAGGTTAATCCTGGCATATGTAATGGATAGCATAAAGAGGAGTAGAAGCAAAACTGAACGGAAGGATTACTCAATGGCTTTCCACAAATTGGAAGGTTGCACAATATACTTCCTCTATTGGTTTGCAGAACATAGTAAATTTGTGGAAAGGAAGTTCGCCCCAATTCCTGATTACCCAAGATTTTTCACATGGAATGGGTACAAAATCTTAAACTTTCTCAAGGCTGAATATCACAACAAAATGAGATCGAAGATGATATTGGAAGATCTGGTTATACCTGTTGGGGAAGAAGAAGGGCACAAAGAAGATGAGCCACCTATAAAAGAAGTTGAAAAAGAGGGAGAGGAAGAACACCAAGAAGCAGGTGGGGATAATTTTGATGAACAACGGATACGACAATATCATGAAATGGGTGCTGTGATGGATGACCCAGCAAAGGAATTGGAGGATTTGAGAAGACATCATTCTGATATTCTTGCACAGAATAAAAAACTCAAAGAAAAGTTAAAAGAGATGGAGGCACAAGGAGCGCAGTTACGTGCAGCTAACCTTGAGAATGCCATACTCAAAGAAAAGCTGAAAGAGCTCGAGGCAGAAGAAGCACAACAACATGCAGTCAACGTTGTGATGGAGGGCTCTGTACATGAACTGGAGGATTTAAGAAGACATCATTCTGATATTCTTGCGCAGAATTAAGAACTCAAAGAAAAGTTAAAAGAGATGGAGGCACAAGGAGCGCAGTTACGTGCAGCCAACCTTGAGAATGCCATACTCAAAGAAAAGCTGAAAGAGCTCGAGGCAAAAGAAGCGCAACAACGTGCAGTCAACGTTGTGATGGAGGGCTCTGTGCATGAACGGAAGGATTTGAGAAAGCAGAATTCTGTTCTTATTGCAGAGCTACATGCACAAAGTAAAATCTTTTCTATTTCAAATTTTTGATTTGTAATCTTCCAGGAGAATGGCTATTCTCCGTGTATTATAACACGGAGAATGGCATTCTCCGTGTTATTTGAAACGGATAATTGCTATTCTCTATCATTTCGATACTGGAAAGGTTATTCTCTGTGTAATTCCAAACGGAGAATGCTATTCTCCGTATTATATTATACGGAGAATGTCATTCTCCGTGTTAGATTCACATCATACATTTTATTGTTGTTTATTTTATTTCAGTGCAAACAACTGAGTAACTCAGAGAAACAAATAAAAGGCTCGTTGAGGAGAAAAGGGAGCTTTAAAATAAAGTTAAATCGTTCAATATTGAAGCCATTGAAAAGGATGAAAAAATCGTTGATCTCGAAGCCATGGTTGTAGCATTGCAGCGTCAGGAGATTCAAGCAGCTGCTGAACTTGCTGCTCCAAAAGAAGCCAAAAGAAGAGGAGGACCAGGGAGAAAGAGGTTCAAAAACCATCAGCACCATTAGCCGTTGAAGATGTTACTCCCTTGGAAAAGAATACAGTTGGAGAGGCTAATAAAAAGCGAAAGATTAATGCCGCTCCGAAATTCGAAGGAGACGCCAAAATGGCTGAATTAAAGAAGAACCGTGTCATACTAAGGGAATGCGATGAACTCTTACTTTGGAAAGATGCGGATGAAGAGCTGAAGAAGCAATACATCGACATCGTAATTTCCAAAAAGAAGTGTCCAGAGTATGTATTCTGAACCCTTTTTTTCTTTTGTTTTTTCTAGACTTTTTTCACAATTATGTAATGAGAATCTATCTTTATTAATTTAATCTAAACTAAATTTATGTGCAGTGATATTGTATACTTATTTTTGCCGAAAGAGGGTGAAAATGAAGTTACAGTCCAGCTGTCGGCAATAGACCTGCAAGACATACTCAACTATGAAGACATGGAGGCTGGCATACTGAACCTAATAATAAGGAAGCTGAGAGAAATTCAAGACATTAAAAGAAGGTGTGCCCCGTCTAGCTCAAAGGACGTGCCATTGATCCAGAAGCAAAAACAGGCGCCCCAAATATTGAAACATAAGTGGTCTGCATTCTTGATGCCCCACACATTAGTAAGAATCCAAACAGAAAAATCCATATTCATGTGTACACCGATTAAAAATGACAGAAAAAAAATTACTCATGATATTGTGTTTTGTTTTTGGGAAATAGAACATCGTTGAACGTGCCACTGAACCAGACGCAAAATTCGGCACCCTTGAAGACTTCCAAACAGATGTAGTAGACTTTGTCATGGGTTTGGAGGACGACATAGAGTTGCTATTCATCCCACTCTTTAATTTACTCATCAGACACTATACTCTGCTCACATTCAACTTTATCTCCTACGACTGGACATACTACAACTCCTTGAGGCAAACCACGTACGAAAAGTGCAAGGTGGATGCAGAATTAATAAAGAAGACCTTAGAGTCTATCGTTAGGAGAAAAGTTGATATGATGAGGGAGAGATGCCGGGCGAAGATGGAGTATGAGAGCAAAGTGCTGAATTGTTCTCCAAATTGCCCACAACAACGGGCACCCAACTGCCTCTTGTACACGGCGTATTATATGAATATGTTGATGACTACTCCCTTCAAAATACCGGAAGGAAATGACGATAAAACTCACCAGGAGATTACAATGATGAGGTTGGTATGGGCTAAGAAGTTGCTTTCAAGTAAATATGTAACACGAACCAAGCAATGACATTGTAAAACAATAATATAATTATGTAATTGGGCAAGAAACTTCTGTCTTTTATAAGCTCTGTCTTTTATAATAAAATTATTTTTGAATTACATTTACATTGTCAAAACCACAAAAAGTTTGACTTTTATTTATATATGAAAGTCTGAACTACTACATAAAATCCTACTACCAAGAAAAAGTTGAATAAGACGGAGAAGTGATTTGCCTCAAGGAGTCATCCAACGGTTCCTATGCTCTGACGATGCACGATGAAGTGATTTTCCTCAAGAAATTCCTTTGCCTCAAGGAGTTCTATTCCTCTGACGATGCACGATGAAGTGAATTCAGTTCATCGTGCATCGTCAGAGGAATGGAACGCCCTGAGGCAAAGGAATTCCTTGAGGCAAATCACTTCATCGTCAATGTCCCAAGGAGGAGCTTGAGAGAGGAACTCCTTGAGGCAAAGGAACATCGTACATAGTCCGAGCGGGCGCTTCGACAGAGTGTGGGTTGACAATCAACCCAAACCCTGGGGCTCTTCCAGAAACCAACATTATGGCACGCAGTCGATGAAGTGCACGAACACGGACAGTCCACTAGGCACATCTCAATCTTCTGAAGGACTTCACCACCAAAGCTTCTTCGTACGAGGAGATCGACAACCAAGAGGAAAGCGTCTTACAAGGCGGGGGATCGGTAGAGTCCATCTCCACAAGAAAAGCTAAGTGAGACGAGAACAAACTCTCCCTACACTACTGCCATTTATAGGCAAGAAACAACTCGGACTCATGCGCCAAGTGACAGTCACTTCGAATTTAATTCAATTAATTTGCATCAATACCAATGCATATGTCCCTTCTCAAGTAAAGCTAAGTAAGACGAGAACAAACTCTCCCAACTACTGCCATTTATAGGCAAGGAACAACTCGAACTCATGCGCCACGTGTGTAATGACCCGTTCCGCCCTAGCGGAATGTCGATTCAAACGGCAAGTGCAATGACTCAAATGAGCCGTCGACCCGAAGAGTTGCGTCGACCTGAGGAAGAATCGATGCAAGGCTTATATTGGCCCGTCAAGATGAATCTAGATTTAGACTTTCAAAGGCGCGCTCGGAGTATCGCTCGGCCGATGCGAACATCGCTAAGGTGGGTGGCTCCGATGAACCCGTCTTTGCTTAGCCTAGACACATAACAATACGGACACTATCACGAGAATCACTAGGCGATAACCCCGCGCATGCTAATAAATGACTCAACGCACCTAGCTAAGGGAATAATCCCATCTTTTATGCTTGTATAGAATATGGAAAGGAAAATAGAAAAATGTGAGAACTCTCGCACCGCGCTCCACGCTCGTGCTAAGGAACATGCTTATATTCGAGTTCCCTATGCGTTCAATAATAAAACAATGAACGGATTACAACAATGAAATGGAAAGACTATCAACATAGTCGTTCCAAGTAGAGTATAGCAACATTGAAAGATTATGGGGCTGATGGGTCGCCAAGGCGACTCCCGCACGGGGAGTTGCATAATGTGTGAATGAAAGAATGAATGGATAAGTGAATGAATGAACCAACGAATGAAAGAATGAATACGTGAATGAATCAATGAACGAACGGACAAGTGAAAAGAAAGAAAAGAAAGAACGAATAAAAGATAAGGAAGAAAGGAATGGTTAGCGACAGGTATGACGGGCACGTGCAACGGGGCTCGCTACCTGCACTGCACGGATGCCAACCTGGTCGATAACGCATTTTTGCTAAGGGTTAGCCTACGGCTCGGTGACAGCCGTTAAGTTAAAATGACAAATAATACGAAATGGTTGTGGACAATCCCCTCGTATACGGGAGGTGGGAGATATAAGGGATTTCCAGCGGCACGGTCAAAGGGGGGACGTGGCCGGTCCGGACGGAAATCAAAAATGGCTTACGGGCTGCCTGGGTGTGGACTTGGCCATCCAGGGGACGTAAGTGCAGCAGTATTTCAAGAGACTAACGGGGTGTGTGCCAGCCCGCACCCTACGTTAGTTGAGAAATACAACGGCTTGGATGTCCAAAATGGCTTGTGATGCCAGCGACCGGTGCATATAGAGTTAAGTGGGCTTTGCTGGTGGCAATCCACGTGCAAGTCCTTGCATTGAAATCAAAGTAGTCTAAGTTAACTAAATGAAGTGCCTTCTGAACAGGCTTGAATATGACACACCAAATGATAGAGAGTACTTCGGCAAAGGAGTTAGAAAACACGCCTACGACACGCTAGGACCCGAGGCAGGGACACGCCCTTGGCACTGAATGTTTACGTGAATCATATTAAGTTGAAATATATGAATTGTTGACTAACTTGGTTTATATTGAACAGGAAAGGCCGGACGGTAAGTATGGGTAAGTCGTGCATGTATTTCCATACGACACTTGAAATTGGCAACACGAGATAGGCTATGAATTATGCCATGAAATTGATCCTAAGGCAAGATTAGAAAGACAATGAATGATAGTGATGCACAAAAGTAAATAGAACGTGTTTGGTAATGATAGAATTATGGGCGAGCTAGTCTCCCCACCAGTGCATAACAATGTACTGATAATCCCACAGTCTGCTTGCAGGAAGCAGAAAACGTCGGCGAGTACGGAGCTTTCCTCGAACGTGCTAAGGTGCGGAGCTATCCCTAGAGCCTTGGAGCGTTGCAAGGAGCTGGAGCACCATATACAGGACATAATGTATCGAAATATCGCCATGAATCATTCCATCTTATAAGCCACTTGGCACGCCTTTTATGTTTCAGAGAGAGAGAGCTTGAGCGATTTGTAATATCGGCCTAGCACCGCTTGTAAACTTCTTGAATATCAATAAAGAGTTGAATTTGCTTCAATTTGTGTTCATTTACTTTCTGCTGCAAATGGGGATACTCTGTGCGACTCTGTGGCCTAGCTCAAATCGACCGTTTCTGGACTTGGCCTTGCACGGGCGCAACCTAGGCCCGTGCGGCATCACGCCTTAGCGAGGACGATCGCTCCTGCGGGAGTGGGGCGTGACAGATTGGTATCAGAGCACGACTTTACGTCCTTGGACTTCATTTCGATTCTCTCAGTTTTGAAAGCTCGTTTTAAGACAAAAGAAGTGTACGCTCTCTCTCATTGTGCCTTGGGATGTTCCATACAATAAGTATAATATTTTCAAAAGCTCGTACAAGTACTCGATTGAACAGGATCGATAGGCGAAGGCCTTTGTGCCGAACGGTGTCGACTTGTCTTGAATGAAAACACGTGCTAAAGTTAACATGTCACGTGCGTGCCTAACTAGTCTTGCGTTGACCCTAGCAATTGAGCGTGTAAATATGAATATAGTCCGCATGGGATGGTTATGCGGCACAACTTAGTCCGCGTGTCGCGCACCTCGACTTTTTGGTGCAATCGAGTTTGCGAGCGAGATCGACTATCTCTCGGACGAGAATAAGTGGGACTTAGAACGTATGTTGATAGAGACGCTATTTGACCAACGCTAAAGCGAGCACGAGAGATGGTTCTTAGACTTTGAGGAATGGACGAACGCGCGATTGAACACATCGATTGGGAATCGAATGATCTTTTGAGGATTTGTAGAATGACTTGACTCCGAGTGGTGTATGTGATAGCTTCGAAGAAGAAAAAGAGCGAGTGTCGATGACTAGTCGAATGGCTCGAACCCTGAGTGGTGTATGGACGTTATAGAAATTGTTCGAGCGAGACTAAAGGATTTACGAATAGAACGAGTGCGTCGGCAAGCGATGATATCGTGCAAGCCTTAGAATGAGTAACGCTTAGTTGGTTTCGACTTCGAGAGTCTCAAACGAGATATCGTTCGGACGAATTAAGAATGCATAGTACGAATCATGAAACGAACGGAGGTCTTGGTCGAGGAAACATAGAAGATCGTGCATGCGACTTTGAATTTAGTTGAATGGATTGAAACTTGAGTTAAGGTGAATTACTCATGGACGAGATCGGGAATAGCACGGTCGAAAGATAGCGTGCATAGGAAACGTTGATTTGAAGATACAATAATGACTAAGGAATTGAAATTGATGTTGCTCGATGAAGAGTTAGCAAAAGACAATGTGAATTGAGGAAATTAAGTCACACGACTTGGAATTCGTTGTAAAAGGAAGATCGTCAAGTTATGTACATCATCGATGGTATTAAGGCGTATCAAAGATCGATGTACGATAACTCGGGGGTACTCTGATTCGATGAATAATGATCGTGTTAGAAGTTATTATTTTGAAGGATGCTATGTTGGAAATGAATGTTTGGAATGAGGAAGAAAAGTGACTTGATTGTTTGGTGATAACCACAACGACAACGATCTTGTCTTACGCGAGCGCAACTCCAGCCTCGCACATGCGTCACGTTGGATTTGGGACGATCATTTCGCGTGAGCGTTGGCATGGTGATTCATGTCCAGCGGGAATGATCGAACTCGAAATACCTTGACATGGCAATTTTGATTGCTTCGACTTGTAGTTTGAAGCGAAGGTAAATTCGAGGATTGTTAGAACTTGCGATTGAAGAATAAAAAAAACTTGAGGATTGAGTAGACCCAATCCGCGTATCGTAAACGAGTAAGTCTAGATTCAACGCAAGAGTTACGTCCCGATGAGGACGATTATTCCGTGGGAACGTTGACGTGGTGATTCATGTCCGTCGTAGAAAATCAGACTTGCGTGAGATCGGGGCACGACATATTGCAAGGCTAGACGACCTTGTGATCGACTACGTGAATTGGATAGGATGGATAGGTGGATTGTATCAAACACACTTGAAGTGATAGACTACGATAATTGCTAGTGTGGACATACGATATTGACATGTCGAGGATTCGGTTAAGGACAACCTATCGTAGGATGACTTTCCTAAACGAGCTCGGACTTGGAGCGGAGAATGTGTGATACGAATAGGGTGAACGTTGCTCGATATTTAGAAATTTGAGCGAAACAAACTTGGGTAGAAACTCCCGTACAAATGAACAAATGGTTTGACCATAAGATTTCGGGCGAGCGTCGTGCAACGACCTTGCACGATGAGCTACGGACTTGACTTGTAACTATGACCCTGTGAGATGACCTAGCGGATAGGCGGACGACTGACTTGGGGCAGCAAGACTTAGAGTAGGACGGGGAACAGAGAGTGTGCGTGAACGACGATGAGATTGGCCCCAAAACAAAGCGAATGATAGGAATGGATGATGCGCAAGTAAAGTTGGGATAACAAATTGAATCATTGATAGGAAGACGGACTCGATAATAGTACAATACTTGGTCTTGAATCGGACGAAAATTACTTAGACTTGGTCGACCGCGCTAAGAAGAAATCGTATTGATTTTATTGGCAAGAGTGCTTGAGAAGCGAATCGAATCATCTCGAGGACCGAGATAAACGATATGTGATATACACATGAGTTCAGTTTTAAATCGAAGTTAGCAAAACGACCGGTAAATCGAAACTATCACGAGTAGCTTGTCCGACTTCGCTAGTCGCTAAGCTTGGTTGAAATGTACGTATTCGGGGGACGCCTTGAATGCGTGCATGATCCAAACTCAGCGATATGATGAACTCGAATGCAGCTGCAAGTGGGTGTTGAGATGCGCATGAACGAATGAATGAGTTTGCCTCAGCCTACGACTCTCGCATTTAATGAATTTCTACGCACCCCGTGCAACCATTATAGTCCCATGACACAACACAATAGCAACCAAGTCGAAGAAACATGACGATTGAATAAGTTCCATTAAGTCTAAAATGAATGAACAGTCGTTCCATAAAATTCGCCAAACATATGTGTTTGCAAAAACAAAAGTATGAACTTTATTGATACAAACTTTGTAAAGATTACAAGAATTCTGGGAAAGGTACAACTGTAGGAATTCAATCTAGAAGACGATTGCTTTATCCCTTGGACGATGTGAACTTTGAAGACGATAGCCTCGGAAGTTGAAGTTGAAGGCAAAAGCCTCGGAAGAATGCAGCAGCACTTGGGCAAGAACTTCTGAACTCTCCGATATTTCTGAACTTTTTATGTCTGATCCCCTTGAATGAAGGCTTGAAACTCTATTTATAGAGTTCTGGAAATAACTAACTTTTAGTTATTCTGAATGGCGCAAGTTGGATTGCGCATGGAATGGATTGCGCAGCATCAGACTGCGCAGGCAGTTGTTGGATCGTGGGCCAACTGTCTTGGACACATGGCATCTCTTGATTGAATTGTGCATGATCGTGTGCAGACGGTTGCCACGTAGTGAGCTATTGATGGCATGAATGACACGTATATTTTTGTCAGTTTTTATAATGAAGTGCGCCATATGAGTTGCGCTGACTTTGGATTGCGCAAGGATGGACTGCGCAACAGATTGCCTAGCCGATTGAGCTGCTAGCTGTCCTCGAGCGCCGTGCTGCACAATAAACAAACAGTCGCCTCGTTCTTCGTGCTGTCAGTTGTCAGAAGATTTGATTTTGTCAGGTAATGATGACTTCTGCCACGTCAGCCTGCGCACTTGAGAGTGTGCGCAGTCTGGTGTGCGCAATCTGAATGATGCGCAATCTGATGTCTGCGCAGTTCATTTGAAAGTTGTATTTCTTGATTTTCATGATTTTGTTGATGGGTGCAACTTGATTTTTTAGGACCTACAAGACCCCCTTCAAAGTTTTCGAAAGTTGAATTTATTCAAAGTTTCGAAATACTTTGATTTTCGAATTTTAAAATCAAGTTGCGCATATGTTGAGCTGTCTGCGCAATCGGATGAATCAGCCCTGCTTTTTCGACGCAATCTGAGGCGGCCGTTGCTCTTTGAAAAACTATAAATAGTTCCTTCGATCCTTCAAATCATTTTTTACTTACTTTCTTGTGTTTGAGAGAGAGAAACTCCTGAGTTCATCCCGACTTCAGCCTTCTTCTCCGTCGATCTCATGGCTCCCAAGCGTTCCTCTGCCGCCGACAAGGGCAAGGCCCCCGCCGAGTCTTCGGCTAGGGTTGCGCCTCGTCCTTCTCGATATGAGACTGCGCATCCTGCTTTGCGAGGTAGACGACCCAATCAAAAACTCTTTTTAGGGTTTTTCGACTTCACTGATCTTCAAAATCCATCTCTTTTTAGAGATGTGATCATACTGCGCCACCCTTTTTAGGGTTTTGGTTGCACGAACTAGTTATTCTTCATTTTTATGAAGCATATCTTCTTGCACAATCGGTTGAACTGTGTTGGCAAAAGTCAGCGCAATCTGCTGATTTGCGCAAGATTGCCAGCACAATCTGATATTGGCGCAAACTGATGGTTGCACAATCTGATGGTTGCGCAATCTGATGGTTGCACAATCTGATGGTTGCATAATCTGATGGTTGCGCAATTTGATGATACTATATTTGATTTTACTTGTGCAGAATTTTTGCTTTCTCTGTTTGATGCAGTTAATACCAGAGAAGATCCTGAATATGAAACTTTTGTAGGAACTCTTGCAGAATCAGAGTTTAAAGAGGACTTGTCCCACGTACTTTTCCCATAATATGCCCTTCCATCCTCTCGCCAAGCTATTTTAATCGCACAAGACAATGAGACTCTGTTAAGCTTGATGAATGGGCAACCTTTGCAGACAGCTGATGCTGTAATGCTTGTGGTTCGTATTATGTATTCTTGGAATATGTGTACGTATTTTATTCTTGTATTGCATGATTTCCTTCTTGGCTTGGTTTATTCCTGGTTCGGGTTGGTTGGTTCGGCTTGGCTTGGTTTTGATTGGGTTCATGATGAACCCAAGGTGAACCCCCTACCTACCACCACCATTTGTATTTATTAGCCCTCTTCATTCTCTCTCTTCATTTTATCATCTTCTTCTTCCTCATTTACTTCCTTACCTACCAGAGAGAGGGAGAGAGAGATCTAGGCAAGTGCAACTTGCTTCATGGAGGAACTCCACTTTTATTGCTTCATTCTCTTCCTTACAGCATATTGACTAACTTTAGAACTTGGCATTTTCACTTTCCATGGCTAAATTCTTGTAGATCTATATTTACATTATTTTCAGATTTCTTGGGTTTTGATATACTTAATCTTGTTATTTCTGTGTTTTGATGGTTCCATGTGGTAGAGAATCTCGTTCTACCCCATTTTGACCTATGGAAGTTCGGATTTAGGCTCCGGATGATGGAGTTATGGAGCTTGAGGACTTGTCTCTCATGGTGTTCTTTTTCTCTGAAATTTTGGAGAAGATGAACAGTGCTTGACTTGACCGCATGAATATTCATGCGACAAGTGTTCTATTCAGCCGCATGACTGGAAGTTCTTGAGCCGCATGAGAGTCGGACTCACTTAGCCGCATAACTCGCTCAATTCCCAGCCGCATAAGTTCTGAACTCCCTGAGCCACATACACCCCTTTCCACTTGGCCGCATATACGCCCTTGTACTCTTCTGAGCCGCATAAATTATCTTAGCCGCATGAGCCCCCCCCACTTGAGTCGCAGTCGCATAGACGCGTGACCCCGCTTCCGCATAAGCTCCGCTCCTACTTGAGCCGCATGGACTCGATTGATTGAGCCGCATGGACTCGATTGACCTGAGCCGCATGGACTCAATTAATCGGGCCGCATGGATCCAATTGATTCCAGCTGCATGGGTTTTGAACCCTGCGCTGTATGGATTCGATTGATCTCAGCCGCATGGGGCCATGTACATCCTCAGCCGCATGCGCCCTTGCTCTCTTCCAGCCGCATGCGCTCCCTTGTCTTGGCCGCATGGGTTCTTAGTTCCCCGACCCGCATGAATCTTTCCCCAGTCGCATGAACCCGACTCCTTCCCCAGCCGTATGAGATCCATCCTGGCCGTATGTGCCTTAGCCGCATGGCTCTTCTATAGCCCTGAATATTGATATTTTACTAGATATTTTACGTCCATTTTATATCCTTACACCTTTTGTCATGAACTTGATAATCATAGATTTGTTTATTATGATTAATGATACCTGAGCATGATACGATAGTGACCCGTAGTGGTGCATTCTTGACAAGTAAACCTGACATGACCTGATAGTGGTCCGTCGTGGCACACTCCTGACAAGTACACTTGACATGATAAACCTGACATGATTATCTTGAACAGCTGTTGCGACGGCTACCTGACATGACATGACCTGTATAATTAATCCTGGACACCGTGGGCGATTGTGCTTGTACAAATAATCCAGTCCTGTTTTGCATTATGTCTAGGAGGGGACTCCTGAGTACCACGGTCAGGAGTACCCATTGAAATGGACTAAGGCTAAATAACTAGATTAATACATTAGTCATGCAGAGATCTCCCAGCTACAGGCAATCCCGTTACCTGGGCGCGCTTGGGATCTGTAGCCTGCCGTCGAGTAGGGCACATTTCCAGCACACTGTCATGTGTTGCACCCTTCAAGCTACCTAAGGGTACATGCGTTTCCTGGACGGTGTACCCACCTGAATTCAACCCCTAATTTCGACCTGGGTAACCTGGATAGACTGCAGGGCTTGTGGCTGTGGAAGATTCTCATTGCATTTTGTTAGTAATTAGGCTTGTGATAACCCTAGTTAGTTAAAGTATCAAGCCGTAGTTCTTGCTTGGCCGTGAAATGATTGGATGGAGTCTAACCGGTCTAGTCTTGTCCTGATTATGTACCAGATTACTGCATAACCATAATGCTTGTATTTATTTTATTGATAAATGGTGAGAATTCCAAGTTCTGTTCAGACGAAGGGTTACAACCCCGGTCCTTGTTTGGTTTACGGGTTGTAACCTGGTTATCTGAATAGTTCCATGGTTATCTCGTCGTATATCATCCTGATGTATTTTCTCTATTCCAGTTTTTACTTTATTTATACTCTTGTGCTGATTGCTGGTTTTAGTTCCTAAGTGAAGCTTCCTTTGTGGCACTTGCTCTTTCTGGGGTCTGACCCAGCTGGTTTTGTGTGGCCAGATTTCGGAGCAGCTCCAGAGGATCTACCGACATTCCAGCCAGGTGGTGGCCACTAGACGGAACCCTGGCAACGAGTGGGTTTATTTTTGATCTTCCACTTTATTGTAAAAATATTCTTTTGAGGCATTTAGCCGACGAGCACCTGTTTAGCTCGATTGCACTTACTTACTGTCTGCCTACGGGCTGTAACATGATTGACGGATCCTAGGGTTGATCATGTATGACTAAACTCTTGCTAGTCCTGACATTTTGTAATGACTAGCTTCATGATCAGCTGAATATGTAATGTTTGGGACGCCTTACTATTGTATATTTAATGATCATACATCTTGTAACTCTTACTTACTTGCTTGTGATTGAGACAATAGGCTTGTTCATAACCTTAAGAGACTGCTGGCTTGTAGTTAAACCCTCATGTATCTAGACAGCCGTGACCGTATAGCGAGGTGGGTTGCACTTCAATATACGTAGCTGGCTATGTCTGCCCCCGCTCTCCAGTATTCTGGTTCTGGGGCGTGACAGATGCCATCACCCACAGAAAACCTATGTTTTTGTTTGGTGAAGCCATTGACAAAAGTTCTCAACCAAGACCACGTGTTGAGCAGAGAACTTTCCAAAGGAAGGAGAGATTGGTCTTGTTACCAGATATTGCTAGATGTCTTCCTTTGGCACGATATGCTCATGCCAGCCATCCCAGGAGGATGGAATGGGACATCACTCCTCTTCAGCATGCTCGGACAGGGAAAATCTACGTCAAGAAGGATCCAAAAAATAGAGATATGTTCTATAGTTCTTCTGAGCGACACAGTACTTTACTCAGAGGACTAAAACCAGGGTACATCCCTCCGGAAAATTCTTCTCTATTGTTGCCTGTGAGGACTCCCATCTTTGCAAATGAGTACGCAAAGGCTGAAGGCAGTTATCCGGATCAAGACATCCGGTTGACAGGTCTGGTAAACCCAGACATCAAAAGATGGAGCTGTATAGCCAACTGGATACTGGTCCAGTTTGAAGATAAACTCAGAGAGATCGAATTGTATCATGCGGTAGATGCTACTGTATATGGCTTCTACCCAAACCCTCATCTGTTTTTGGCATTGGCAGAGAGGTACAACTATAGGACAGGGACGTTCATGACGCCCTGCAGAGAAATGGGGTTGGCCCTCCACGAGATGAAGTATATCTCATATTTACCAATGGCAGACTCTCCTTACGAGGAGTACGTTCCCACTAACGATGAATTAGATAGACTTCGTCGAGAGAATTCGAAGATGGTGGAAGTCTTCGATGAATTGCTATGCCATTACAACATATGCTCTCTCTACTACAAAAGTGGCTCGTCTGGCACATGCTATTCTTCAAAATGGTTGACTTATCTTTTTCTCAACCATATTATTGAGAAAAAGACAAAAGATCATGACTCGTGCAACCCAGATTTCTTCCAACCCCTCAGCAATAGTGAAGTGATAAAACTGATGGAGGAAAATAAGAGAATGGATATCAAAGTCAATGATGAACATCAATATCCTCCTTTCAAGGCGGAAGATTTTGTTGAGAGCTTTGTATGAATGGGCTACAGGTCCATGTCTAAAGAAGCCCAGCTAGCAGGATTTCTGACGTACTGGCTCCGCCGTTTCGTCATGCCTGGGGTAAGTGCTGTAGACCGCTTCCACCACGACGTCCTTTTTGCTGCTGTCCAGTTAGTCTTCGGCTACCTGATGGATCTACTATCAGCGATGACTTGCAGAATAAATGCAGGTCTTCGTATGTATGTAGATTCCATGCTCAAGGGTAAGTGTGATAAAGGCAACTTCCCCAGGCTGGAATTACCTTATACTTACTTATTCGGATGGTTACTCCTGCACCATCCATCTTTGATGAATCCTGCCATGGGAGCAGTGGGCGGCAGTTTTCTGCGCAGATTCTCACAGAGCTGGTGGATATACACTAGTCTGAGGGATTGCAGACGCACTCTGAATCTCGGCAGAGGATAGAATTTTCTTTGCTCTCCCCCTCCAACGGGTTATGAATTTATGGCACCAAATATGGTCGACCTTGGGAGGCAACCAATAGGTCGAATAACTTTTGAATGGTTGAAGGCGATCAGACCATCGCATCTGGTATACAGATTTGAGGAGGAATGCTATTTGGAACCATATTTTCCGAGTCGCTTTGCTCGTCAGTTCGGATATGACCAGTTCCATGTGGGCAATGCAATAACCTGCTTACAAGGAAAATGATACTTGATCGACGGTGCCAAAGCGTGGGCTTACTACAATGCCCGAGACACACGAACAATGTTCTCGATGCCACACAAGAATAATAATGGTGCAAGAATGTTGTATACATATTCACAGTTTTATACTGCTGCAAACACTTTTGCTGAAAACTATAGCCTCGTTGATAGTTTTGCAACGGCAAATCGTCTGAAGAAGGGAGCGACTGACACATTGGCTCCCAATAATGATGAGGAACATGAACCAGTGGATGATCCATTGGAAGCTTCCAGGGAAGCCAATTTCCCTGAGGAAGTTAATCAACCTTTAAGAATATCTCTGAAGGTTGCTAAATCTCCAATCAAAGAGAAGAAGAGAAGAAGGGAAGAGTCTTCTGCCCCCGTTGCGAAGAAGAAATTAATCTTAGAACATTCTTCTGAGAAAGTTACCACGAGATCCCAATCTCGACAGCTTGCCGAGACAACCCGAGATGAAGCAGCTACACCAACCTCTGTTCAGAAACAAGTCGAGATAATAACTGTAGAGAGTCCTGAGAGGCCTCTTCACAGAACAAAGAAGCTGGCCCATAGGAGAAGAAAGAGAATAGTCTCTCCTCATAGACAAGTCTTGTCTTCGATAGTGGTGAACGCTGCAGCGGAAATCACCATGTCATCTCCCACTCCTGTTTCTGAGTCTGGGCATAAAACTTCCAGTCCAGAACAGAGAGAGGAGATCGAGCAAAGGGAAAAGCTGGACCAGAGAAATGAGGCCGAAGAGCCCAGAGACAATATTATAGAAGAAGAGCATGACGCCGTACGATCTCCTTCACCTGCTGTGGAGACTACTCAACCTCCTCTTACACCTAGGACACTCCGTGAAGAGGAGGATCGTGAAATGATTGACGCATTAAATGACTACGACTTCGGCTCGCAGGAGGATTATATTGATCAAACTGCTGCAACTGTCAGTGGGGAGGCACCGGAGGAAGATGAAAATGAGGAAAGCTCTTCATCTGAGGATATTGATGAAACACAAGACCCTGAAGGGGATGCTGAAGAGCATATGTCTCCTGTAGCTGTTGATGACACCTTAAATCCTGAAGAGGATGTTGAGGTGCAAATACTTCCTGAAGCTGCTGATGACACCTTGAATCCTGAAAAGGATGTTGAGGTACAGGTATCTCCAGAGAAGATAGCAGATGAAGCAGCAGCCCCGGAGGAAACTCCCGCTGTTGATCCCCAAGGTATAGAATGAAATTAGCAATCTTCTTTAAATAGATTGATAGCTGACATCTTTATTTGTATTCCATGTAGAAATCGAATCTTCTCCAGCACCTCCAGTGTGCATGGACATAGTGCTTGCGATGACGATTGCTAGTAGCAGTCGTCATTTATCCTGTGGCTCTGAAGCAGGAAGTAGTCAGGCAGTAGTGTCTGAGGCTACTTCTGTTCAACTAGAATCTGTCCCAACAGACGATAGGCCTGTTGCTGGATCAAACCATGGTAAGACTGTTTTCACTTTTGATTCTCTTTTGACAGTAGCAAATGATAGGCAAAATGATAATATTTAATTTTGCAGAGGAACAACCGGGAGGGGCAACCAGCTCCACTTTAGTTCCATTATTCAAAGAGCCCTCTGTCCCAATACAAGAAACTGAACGTCCTGCTGCCTCGTCATCAACAGGAGTAGCTGCGACTCCTGGTGCTCTGGCGACCCATCAGTTTGTCGTCCAGTCATTTACCAAATTCTTTTTCGATTCATCGGGGCCTTTGATCGATAGGGTGATGGAAAAAGAAGATGCTGATTTTTACACAGTTAGAGGTCCGACCTCTTTCTTAGTAAATGCCATCCGGGAACAAGGTGATGAGCCTCAGGCCACTTTTCTTGAACATATATTAAATGAACTGGAGACTTCAATAAAGAACTATAAAGAGCTCAATAAGGGGGAAATAGAACCCTTAGTGCAAACAGAATTTGAACGGATGGCTCAGGAAGCTGCAGTTGAAAGAGTAAACTTCCAGATTCTCTTGGATGCCTTTTCTACTAAATCTGCTGAGTACAATTCCAAGGTGGAATCGGTAACCTCGACTGCTGAAAGAAAAGAGAGAAGAATTGCTGAGCTGAGAGTGGAGATTGCCCGTCTCTAAGAAGAGCTGGAAAATGAGGTCACCGAACACCAAACTGCAATTCAACAACTCGGTGCTCTAACCCAAGAAAGAGACGAATATGCCGCAACTCATAATGCTGAAATCACTCGCCGAATGGTAACCATGCCAATCTTCAATGAGAAATCTGGGATGGAAGAGGCCAGGAAGTGAGTGATGGAATCCCGTGAAGAGCGGCTGCAGACTCTGAAGCAACAAATAACCGGCTTGATGACACCTCCAGCCTAGTAGAAAATATCTTGTATCTTCTTGTCTTTTGCAGCATGTATGTTTGTAATGTCTTAAATTTTGATCAATAAAAGACATTTTGTTGCGGCTCTATTATTTATTGCATATCTTGTTCAGATATAAATAATAGCGATAGAAAATATATTCAGAGGTACAGGACATGATATATTTCTAAATTTTTAAAAAATAATTATATTCATTATATCTGCTCAGAGGTAATATGGACATGGCAGAATATAATTTATTGAATATCATTATTTAATAGACAACTCAATCAAGGATGACAAGTTGCTGATGTGGATAATGAATAATAATGAATCGTCAAAATATGTGAACGAAATGAATCGTCAGAATGAACGGATGAACCGTCGAATAGGTGGAATGAACGGATAAACCGTCGGATAGATGGAATGAACGGACGAACCGTCGGATGGATGTAATGAACGGGTGAACCGTCGAATGATGGTAATGAACGGACGAACCGTCGGATGAATATAATGAATGGGTGAACCGTCGAATGATGATAATGAACGGACGAACCGTCGGATGAATATAATGAACAGGTGAACCGTCGAATGATGATAATGAACGGACGAACCGTCGGATGAATGTAATGAACGGACGAACCGTCGAATGATGATAATGAACGGGTGAACCGCGGATAATAATAAACGGATGGACCGTCAGATGATAATGAACTGGCGAACCGTCGGATGAATGTGTCGCTTCGTTGGTTGGAGAATCTCTGCCTATAAATAGAACAGAAATCTGAAAGGAATGATCATTTCCACTTTTCAACATACAGATGTCGTCTGGAGATGCATCCAAGAAGGCTGAAATCGCCCCAAAGGTTGAAGCGGGCACTGAAGAACATCCTGCCGAACCAGTCCAGCCAAAGCAGACAGAAGCAGGCGAAGGTTCGTCTACATCCAAGCCACCAAGGGATATCCTGGACTTCCTGCTTGAACCAGGAAAGACTGAAGAGGAAGAGGCCATGAGGATGGCTGTTTGCAAGTTCCTGGTGGGTTCCAGCAAGGATGTTATCGGCTCATTTGCTGATTATGTCTTTGATAAGGACGGCAGTGGTCCGCGCCCCAATGTTGAGAAGGATGATAGTGATCTCCCTTAATATCATGTATTATCATTCATGATGAAATAAAATTTGAATTTTATTTATGAACTTGAACTTGTCTGATGATTTACAAGCATTTACATTTATACATATTATTTCTTAAGGAATTTGCCATTGATAGGCATCATAGCAACTCGACCATCCAACTCTGAGAGCTGATAGGCTCCATTTGAGAAGACTTTGCTGATAATGTAAGGCCCTTCCCACTTCGCGTCGAACTTGCCTTTGCTCATATGAGTCATAGTCATAGGACGTCTGACCGTTAGAACGAGTTCTCCTTGTGGAAAGGCTCTGACTTTAACTTTGCGGTTGAAAGTCTTTGAGATGCGAGCTTGATATAACTCAATATACTGTTGAGCCAATAGCCGCTTTTCGTCGAGTGCTTCTAATTCTTGAAGTCGAAGAAGATCGTTGTTCTCTGTAGTGAGCTCGTTAGCAATGGCGATCCTTAAGGACGGGATTTGAAGTTCTAGGGGAAGAACTGCTTCACAACCGTACACCAAAGAGAAGGGTGTAAAGCCTGTAGGGTTGCGGATGTAGTTCGATAGGCCCATAGACATTCTCCAGGCTTCTCGCTCCAATTCCGTTTGTTAGTGGATACAAACTTCTTGAGGAGCTTGATAATAGTTTTGTTGAAGGCTTCAGCTAAACCATTAGCAGCAGGATTATAAGCTGTCAAGGCGACATTGTCAATCCGGTGATCATCACAGAATCTAGTAAATTTCTGACTGATAAATTGAGGTCCATTGTCGTGAATGATCCTTCGAGGTACACCAAATCTGTAGATGACATGGTGTTTGACAAAGTTGATGACGCTACTGGTCTTGACTTCAGCCAAAGGTATAGCTTCAGCCCATTTAGAGAAGTAATCGGTTATTGCTAATATGAACCGATGTCCTCTAGAAGAAGGAGGATTGATGGGACCTATAATGTCCATACCCCAAGCTTCGAAAGGCCAGGAAGCAGCAGTCGGATGCAGGAATTCTGATGGCTGGTGTATGAAATCTGCATGGATTTGACAAGCACGACATTTCCTTGCATATTCGATGGCATCTGATACCATAGAGGGCCAGTAGTAACCCATACGTTGGATACAATCCTATAGCTTAGGACCGGATTGATGTGCTCCACAAACACCATCATGAGCTTCGCGTAACACTTGCTTTGCTTCATCACCGGCGAGACAGCGCAAGAGAAGACCGTCATAAGTTCGCCGATAGAGAGTTTTAGTGGTTTGATTGTAATAGAATCGGAGAGATCGTCGACGAATACTCGTAGCCTACTTAGGATCTTCGGGAAGTATGTCGTGAACTACAAAGTCGATAAAAGGAGTTCTCCAGTCTTTATCGATAACATTGGCTTCAGCAAGATTGCTGAACTCAATATTACGATTGTTTTCGACACAAAACAATTCCCGATTATAGATGACTACCACCTGCTGTCTTTTGATAGGAATAGCTAAGACAGCTGCAAGGTTGGCCAAGGCATCTGCTTCAGTATTGCAAGCTCGACGAACATAGTCGATGAAGACAGCTTTGAATGATATAGCCATGTTGATTGTCGTTTCATGATAAGGCACTAGATCTTGATGGCGAACTTCGTAGGTTCCTCTGACCTGATTGACAACCAGCTTGGAGTCGCCATAGACTTCAAGATATTCAATATCTAATTGCTTGGCTAGCTGAAGGCCGATGAGTAAAGCATTTGTCATGACCCGCACCCACTGTGAGGGTACGAGAACGTAACAACGCCCAGCCTACGCCGCAGTGTCGGCGGTAGAACGCTGTCCTAGGTCAATCATCTAACAATGTTTCTCTAAACAGTTTATACTCCCCGAATGGGGGTGACATAGCAGTAATGAACTCAATCACAACTAAGGAAGAGATAGCACGATATGAAATAGAACTCAAGGAAAATAGATGATAAATAGTCTAAGATAATCCCAGCAAATATCCAAAGGTACAACTCAGCTACAGAATATGAAAGAATATATACAACTCAACATCTCTGAACAGAAGATAAGTCTAGCTAAACATGTCTCAAGACTACATAAAATAAGATAACCCTAACTAAACTAGTCTAGGCAATGGGTATGATGTCCTCAGCTAGAGCTGGGTCCTCCTGAGGGTCCAGCTCGTAAGTGTCATCTAAGGCTGCCCCGTAGAAAGTGTCCAGACAGGCCTCCTCCTCGTCCTCTGTAATATTTTCAACAGGTCCAGTCAGGACATGAGCGAGCACAATACATCTCATGCAGTTCATATCATGTCAGGAAATATAAAGCAAGCAATAGAGTAAGATACATGAAACGCTGTAAGAAGATGTACATGAAAATAGGAGAGATATTTGATAACTGGAAATATATACATGATAAGTAAGAACTGTAAGTAACTAGTGATTTAGAGTATGAGATGGCATGTAATTGGCTTAGGTTGTACATGATAAAACATGGAAGTAACAGAGTGAACATGATGGGTAAATCACATGACCATTTATACTCACCCCTACCCACAATCAATACACAAGGATCCGTTCAAGTTACGTTACGGACATGATGTTTTGGTTATACAAGAAACACATGAGAAAACATGAGCGTTCATGAAAGAACATGAGAGTACATGAACGTACATGAAAGAACATGAGAGAACATGAGTGTACATGAATAACGCAGAAGCAAGGAATACATGATGTACATGAAACACATGTCATAAAGTATCCGATGCGCCCGCTAAGGGGGATAACATCCCAAGAAGAGATCCGTATAGTACCAATCCGTGATGATAACGTGACAGCATCAAGTAAAAGTAATCTAGAGCGAGAATATAAGTCGTGACAAGTATGAAACGATCAGAGAATGTACTCGCCTGGTATCTGAGTGTCCGATATGAAAGTACTGACCGAGGAGTGGTGTCTGGCTCTTAATCAGAACAGCACAAGTCACAACAAGTCCAAAATGGAATAATGAAGCACTACTATGCATTCTACATGAATCTAGGTCAAACTAGGCCAAAGTTAACTCTTGGTCAACTCTGGTCAACCCTAGAAGTCAAACTAGGTCAACTATGGTCAAACTAGGTCTAACAAGACTAGGTTAGCCTAAACTAGGTTTAGCAATCTTGCTAAACCCTAACAAGCCTATAATAGTCTATCAAGACTTATATCCAACCATGCTAGCCTATAAATAGTATTTACATACCACAAGACCAGCACAAGCTATTTACATTCAAACTTAAACATATATATACAC